>APFE030180537.1:120390-142412 GCA_000404065.3 Pinus taeda | reverse complement strand
GACACTAATCAAGATCCCAAAAGATGACTCACCTCTCTGTAATCATCTATATATGGATCCCTCATCACAGAGATCCGGAGGCTAGAATTTTGTATCTTATAGAGAAGTGTTGTTGGTATTCTGGTGCACATTATCAGTGTTGGGTGATCTAGCTTTGATTGAGGTGAAGAAGGGCTTCTTAGCTGGAGGATGATGCTGGGTTAGAGCACATGGTTGTAATCTCCCTGCTAATATTCATCTGAATAAAGTTATTCTTGTTTCCTTCCATATTCTTGTGCACTTGTTTATATATGCTTGTATATGGTTAATGCACATCTGATCCTGCATTATTTATGAATTTAGATCCTTGTTTCTCGCATAGTAGTATGTTGTTGTGATCCCACAGGTCCTTTTGAAGCTGAGCAGACAAAGAAGAAGCGGCAAAACTCTATCAAGAAGGAGAGGAAATCGAGCGCAAGACTCAGGTTGGCCCTCTTGGTTCTCCTCTCATCTATTTTCATCAAAGGAATCAATAGTAGACTTTGATTGTTTGTTTCTAAGATAGCCACCCATCTTAGTGGGAATAGCAGCATCCATGTGGACACTATTCCCGTATAACAATGGAGGGAAGGAACACTGGTAGAACCAGATAGTGAAAAATTTGAAGTTGAAAATGTAATGACATATTTGGAGAAGAGACTTGACCTAGACTCCTTTGTATAGGTGCATGCAGAGTCTTCCCAAAGGCTAGCCTAGGAAACAAGTGCTCCCGCAGTAGAGACTTCATAGAGACAAACTCAGGAAACAAGTCCATCTACATCAGAACAGCCAGAAGTATCAGAGCTGCTTGAAATATCTGAAGAACAAGCTCCTCCCCAGCCAAATCCAACTCCAACAAACATGGGAAATCCCCCAGTTGTGTAGACTCCTCTAAATGAGGAAAAGAACTTGAAAAGAGATAGGGAAGTAACTACCCATTCTAGAAACCTGCAGATCAAACCTTTGCTAAGAGGCAAAGGATGAACCCATATTCAGAGGAGGAATTCATTGGAGAAACCATAGAAAGCATAAGGAAGGAAGGAGCAGACAATCCACATACATTCCCAACAGGTGCGACACCCTCAAGGTCATAGAGACAAGAACTAGAAAGGCAACAAACAATAGAAATTTCATCCCTCAGGTCTTCATTTGAAAAAATCATAAACATAAAGGGGAAGTTTAAAGAAATAAAGACAAAGAATGATCAACTGAAGGCCCAAGCCTATGCTCAGTATTTAAATATGGCCCTTATAAACCAAACCAAGTTGACGTAAGCTTTTGACATGAAAGAAGGCAAAATACAAATGAGCTTTCTAAAGCCCACAATGCTACAACCAAAATCTTTGGCAGATTATCTCAAAAATGACTTTGAACTGATGGCTAAAGACATCTGCCCAATAGACCAGATCGAATTACACAAACAAATAGGGGAGATGGTCTATTCTACGCTGACTAGCAAGGCAATGATGGCACATAGGTTGCAAAATTCATTGAGCAACACTACAGCCCAATTGCAACTAGAAAAGGCCTCCTCACATGCAAAGGACAATAGAATCAAATCATTGGAGGAGCTAATTATTGAATTGGGCCATGACCCAAAGGATGTCAAGGCAGCAGAGAGCCTAATAAAGAAGAATAATGAAGATATCACTGCACTTAGAAAACAGTTGAAGTTGCAACCACTCATTCATCTTCACATTGTTGAAATGATTGAGAAGAAAAATGAAGAAGAGCTTATGGAGTTGGTCCTTAAGCTAAATGAGAAATTAAAGGAGACAGAGTAGGAATTGGAAAAATTAGTGCAGTCAAGGCAGAGTGAGTCGACCACCCAACCTCAAACTGTAGTGCCAGTAGTCTCAACAGCAGTCCCTTCCACACTGGCACCTGCTTTAGCACCAAATATTCCTTTGGAAACAGCCACATTAGTGGAAACAATAGGTACAACATAGACAAGTACATCAACGCAGAGCATAGAGGACTTGATTAAATCCATGGAGGAGATGAAACTCCAAGTCACAGAGCTATAGAAAGTGAAAGAGAAATTCATTACTTTGGAACAGAAATATGATATATCGAAGATCAAATATGTAGAAGAAATAAGGAAAAACAAAGGCATGACCCAACAAATTAAAGCATTGGAGAAGGACCAAACATTTGAAAGGCCTTTGACAGAAATTAGGAAAATATTGTGGACCAATATCATTGATTCCATCAATTATATTTGGCCATCCATTCAAATTATTTTTAAACAGATTGATTTGGCTAAGCCAGCTCTTGAAGAAGTTCAGAAGACGAGAGAGGAATTAGGTAGAAAGCCTGAAGAGGCAATCTAGTTAATAAATTTTCTAAACAGAAAAAATAGACAACAATTGGAGCAATTAGACATTGAGGATAGAACTGATATCATCCTCGAAATAAAGAAAGTGTTAACTAAAAGGAATCTGATGCAAGGCTTGGAACACAAATGTCTAAGTATGCAGGAAGATATAAATGACTTCATGAAGAAATTTGACATCTTAAGGAGTCAGGGGCTCCCAAGCCCTTTAGTCATAAATGATAGGCTAATGGTTCAGATAGAATACGTCAAAAAATTACATCAGCAGGGTGGCAATCAGGCTAGTTCATTTGCAGTCAAAGCATTGCCCAGAGGGAAAGTTCTCTATGAGGGTTTGGAGAACCTTTTTTACATTTAACATGAAGTAAAGCACCTATTCACAGTCTAGCCTCATTTTGTGAAATATACTGAGGCTGATGAAATTTATAGGAAATTAACAAGGATGAATATACCAAAATATGATTAGTGGACCAACATGATAGACATCCTATAACTTGCCATGGTAAACAGTGAGGTAAACAGAAATATTTACGACAATAAATTTTGGTAAAAAGGGTGAACAATGGTGAATAGGTAAAGGGTATCACATACAAGTGAAAGAATATCAATGAAAATATAAAATCCAATGTCCAGCATAGAGTTACTAGCATGATGGCAAGATGCACATTCATAGGACCCGCCTTCGGCTCCTTCAACAAAAACAGGGACAACAACAATCAGTTCACATTCTGTCTCTACATTCGAGACCATCTATCTCTATATTCATGTAAAATATAGTTAGTTTTCCTAGAATAAATCTCTCTTAGTTAGGAGATATTTTGATGCAAACATTTGTATAAATACTTCCTCATTTGAAGTATTAGAGGTGGATTCTTAGACATTTCTGTAGACAATTTACTTTTGGAATTGAAGTGTCGTTGAACAACTTTTGTATGGTTTGCTGGAACAAAGTAATAAAGCAAAGGACTCTTATAGGATACCTATGTCAAACAAGAAACAAATAAGTATTCTATATATTGTGTTTTTACAGTTTTTCTGGTTTAATCAATATTCATATGTGTTCCATATCTGAATGATAAACAAAAAATTATATTTCAGAAAGAGCTTTACTGTATTTTGTCTTCAAAATCATTTATTTTTCTTAATATTTTCTTCTAGGCTATTATAGGTAGGGAATTCTTAATTCCTCCCTGCTTTCATCATTTATAACTATGACCATTTAACAAAGAATACTTAATTGATTTTTGTTAATGAGCACCCCCTTTCCAACATCTTGAGCCCTATGGAAGGATTCTCAGTTGCCCTTCCTCCCTGTTCAAGACCATTTCACCCATTTGAAGCTATCATTTGTCTTTTGTTCATCTATCTTGCTCTGTGAAACTCTCCTTTGTTAAATCAACTTGATCTAGTTAAGCCATCATTTAGTTGACTCCATAGCCCAATGGCTTGAAATACCTTGTTCTATCCATCTGCTCTTGGGTTCCACTACCAAACAAAATCACAACCTCCCATGTTATCATAACTAGCCTAATATCCCAAAAAACAAAGCTAAATTATAAAGAGAGAGCCCTCTCTGAGTACAGATTGGCTAGATTTTGTACTTAAAAGATTGTTTTGTGGTTACCTTGGATCCCTTTCCTTCTTCCCATAACTTCTAAGGAAAATATGAGTGATAACATAGTGGTGACTCTACTGGGGAATGAACAATTCCTCAGTTGAAAAAAAATATTAAAGAAACCAAATAGTTTTATTTAAAGCATCTTATAGGTTTTTAGTAGTTATTTTGGAAAATTTATATAAGAAAATCCATAAAAATTTAAAATCTGGCTTCAAAAAGGACTTGTTACACTAGAGCTAATCCTGATCCCAATCCACCACCTATGTTTGAGAACCCCAATCTGATTCCCAGAATTCTTAGAAGATAAAAAATTTCTGTCAGCCCTCGACCCATATTCAGATCCCAATCTTGTCCTGTGAAGTGGTTTTTCCTAGAACACCTTTCCTTTGACGAGTACTTTGAAACCTATTTGTTTCTAACTTCATCTGATTCTGAATTAATAGACCTAGTCCAAGACCCAGAGTTCATCAGAGAAATCAAAATTCAAAGAGCTAATTTGTTAATTGATAGACATTTTCAGGACTCACCTCAATCTAATCTTACCACTGAAGGAATCCCTAATCCTTCTGTAGTCACCTCTATTTCTGCAAGTTCATCATCCTTCCCTCATCCCTCTCAACCTCAAACCACTCCACGTTTGATCATTACTTTCATCCCTCCATTCACAACTCAAACATCCACTCTTACCCCAACTCTAGCCTTTGTTTCACCACTACCAACAGCAATGGCCAACATATATGCTCCCCTGGTACTACCAACCAATTTAGGTGCCATGCCCTAGGACTAGCAAAGTAAGATTACTACTTTTGATGGCACCGGAACCTATACAGAACAACAACACACAAAGAAGATGACTGATTATTTTGAAATTTATGAAATAGATACTGTTGATATGCAAATGAGGATATTTTTTCAAAGTTTATTTGGGGAAGATAGAACCTGGTTCAAAACCTTAACACCAAATAGTATAGATAGAATAAGAACTCTCTATTAGCAATTCTTGAATAGGTGGGAGACAAGGAAAGACCCCCTTCAGATTTTATCAGAAACGAAAACCTAAGAAGAGGACCCCATGAAATTGTCCAAGACTATTGCACTAGGTTTAACAGTGTATAATGCCATTCCATTAGATCTCAGGCCCCCACCTGGTTTAGACTTAATCAAATTCCCTAATGGATTTGACTCTGATATGCCTTTCTAGCTGAGACAAAGAAACCCCCCTACTTTGGAAGATATGCAAAGCATAGTAGTTAGCGTTGAAGCCAACCTGCTATCCAAAAGAGCCAAGGCCAGGAGCAAAAGGAGAATACCATTTGTTATAGACATATTTGGTCACATCAACCCAAAACTTATATTTTGATGTATAAGGGCTCGTCAACCCCTAAAATATTTGTTTCATACCCTAAAGGAACATAGTCATCTGAATACACCATTCCCCAAAAGTTTCATTTGAGAAACCATCTAGAAATTGCCTAAATTCAACCATACTGACTGATCCACTGGTAAAGTGTGATGCATACTGAGTGGTACACTGCCATGGTGTGATGCATACTGTTTAGGCCTTCTATAGGGTGTGATGGGCAAGGATGGACAAATGTACGAGACAATTTTTTAGTTGGTTGCTCATGGAATCTTCTAGAAACTTCTCCTGTTGCACTTGCCTCTCTGAATTCATCGAAGGATGAATAAGGGATCTAGTAAACCATCCCCAATCCCTCCTCTTGTGGAACCAATTGTAACAAGTGGAATGACACTAATAAAACCCCATGGATGACTCACAGCCTTGCAAACATCTATGAATGGATCTCCAATACAAGAGATTAGGAGGCTAGAATATTTTGAATTGCAAGGAAGTGTTGATAGCTTGTAATTGATCATAGAACATTGTATTCTTTTTGGTGTGATCTTGCTATTTCATGAGGTGAAGAAGGATTGAAGCTAGGAGGATGATGCTGGATCAAACAACTGGGTTGTAATTCTCCTTTCTATTAATAAATTTCTTCAAGTTTTCTCCCATATGATTGTGCAATTGTGAATGTTATCATTTGTGAATGCTATCATTTTTTCATTATATATATGATTTTGTAATGTTTATGTTGTAATAGATCATGATGCTTTGATGGTTCTTTTTTGTTATACTTGTACAGGTACTCTCCAAGCATGTTAAGTACGAGGATGAGTTACAAGATATACCAAAGGAGAGAAAGAGTAAGCAAGGGATTAAGAAAAAGTTCTAGGTTGGTTCCATTATCTTTCTCTTATCTATTACACATAGAATAAATCATTAAATTGCTTTAAACTATTGTTTCTAGGGTAGCTGCCAAACTTAGAGGGCTAGCATTCTTTAGGAGTACTAGTTTTCCCATAAATAAATTGGCAACTCCACTGGGGAATGAATAGATGTTTTTTTGTTGTTATTTTTTGTTTTATGTTCAATTTGATAAACTATAGACAGAGTCTGAATTTAGCCAGGTAGCATTAAAACCACTCTTGCTTTGCAATTTCATAGTAAATGAATGATGCTTCAGTCAATCTCTAATTTAGTTTATCAATTAAACATTTGAATTTCAAGCACATCTAAATGCCCTTTTCGTAGCTCAGTAACCTCTCAAGACATTCTATCATACTTTGCTTATCATTTTTCATCAAAACCCAGCTTAATTCATTGAAAACAACTCCACATTTGAGCCAAAAACCATTTCAGTTGTGCGCCCTAGACCATAGTACTGTCTTCCACTATGACTCAGTATGCATAGCACTTCCTGAGTGCAGTAAGTGCAATGCATCTCAATTTTTGTGAAGCCTAGGTGCGATGATTGACTGAACTCTTTTTCCATCTAGAAATTGAGGGTTCTTGACCTTGTTTTCAGTTTTGCTACATATGAACAGTGCCTCTTTACTGAAGCTTACTTACATCACTTAGATCAGCCTCAATTACATTAGCATTAGTGAATGTTTTCATGTATTTGTTCCTCATTTACAATCCTTTGTTGAAAAGTTGTTTTAGTCGATTTGTCGCTTTGTCGCTTTGGTACAAAAAGTGTCGTAATAGTCATTTTTGTCGAAAAGAGAAGTGTCGTAAATTCTTCCTTCCCTTGATAATCAATTGAAATTTTCTTGATTCATTTGATTTGATTTGATTTGATTAAATTCAAAGTGTTGAAAGCATTTTTGTTCAAAATTGAAAGTGTCATTCTTTGAGTCTTCCTTCCTCTTTTGAAGAAGAAATTGTCAAAAATGTCATTTTGAGTGAAATATTTTAGATCTTTGCTGCATTTAGTTTTCATTTTAGCATCTTTCACATTAAGGAGAGTGAAAACAAACACATGCATTTGCATTTAGCATTTTTTTATTTGTGTGTGAAAAGTTGATTTAGGGAAATGCACTAGTATGTGATCTGTGCTCTTTGCTTAAAAGCACTGTTGTCTTCTTTCCCTAATAGCTACGATTTTCATTTCTCAAATAAACAAAGATTGTTTATCATGGTAGATTGCATCTTAGGAATTTTAGATCATCATCACACGATGAACCATTGAAAGGAAAAATCTAAACAAGATCAACTTTAAAATGAATTTCAATGAACCTAACAATGCTTTGGAACTTAACACAACATATCTAGAGGTCTAGGCTAGTGATGTGTTCTGGTGCCGTTAAAACTAGTGGCTATCATTTTCATTGAAGGTTGGGAAGATTGGCTGCCATACATAAGTCCTTGGTAATTTCTTTCTAATTTATCACCAAGGTGTATATTGCAGTTTTGCGATTTGTTTGGTAATCCCTTTGTCTAGATTCTCCAGAGTAGTCACTTTCGTTCCTTTTCAACTCTCTAAAAGAAAAGTTCCATCTGAGCACTTGTCCTTTCAGGCTCATTAAAAATCGAAGGATACTAGAGTCATCTTTAGCTTTTTCTCGACTCTTAAAAAATGAAAAAGCAAAGTTGTTTCCAAGTGTCGTTAAAATTAATTGAACGCAAATAACATCCCTATTTCTTAGTTGATCTTAGGTTGAATCATATGGCGACAAATCCAGAATCCACCAATCAAGGAATTCCTTTTGATGGGAATCCTAGTCTTTTTCCTTCTTTCGGAAATATTGGTGCTCCATATATGGCTACATTGTCCCTTTCGGGACTTACCATTGGATTGCCAGTATGGTTTTTTTCAACCTCCTTGGTTCAAAATGTCATGATTTCTCCTCAATCGCGTACACCTCCAACTGGACAAAATCAACCTCTAATTGATCCTAAAGTTGACCCTTTTCCTTCTTCCTCATTTGTTTCTCCCTCCCCCTCTTCCTCTTCGCTTGGTGAAAGTATTGGTACTAGTAACAAGGTGGCTAAGAAGAAGAAGAAAAGGAAGAAGAAGAAGAAGAAGAAGCTAATTCAGCAAAGGGGCAACCAAGCAACCATTGCTTTAAATGCAACATCTAATGAAAATCCATCCATTAAGCCTCACAAAGTCAAATATCCATGCATAATTTGTGCAGGAGACCATCTTCATTGAAATTGTCCTTACATTCCTCGGATCTTAGAAAAATGGTCTTCCCATTCACCCCATCCCATGTCATTAACCTCTGGAGATCATGTTGGTAACACACCATCAACTAGTGATAGTAAAGTTCATGGACAGAAGGGAAAGGTCAAGCTTCCATGTAGGTTATGGAAAAGGATTCACCCCTTTCACCTTTGTCCCTATTTGGATGAAGCCAAAAGATTGTTGGATAACCGTCCTGCTTCACCACAACAACTTCCATCTTGTTACAGGAAACCCTCCCTAAATCCTTCACTAGTTGATGAACCGACTGACCAAAATCAACCATCGGTCAAAACCACTCTCTCTGAGAGTGAATCCTATGAGTCTATACTCGACCAAGATCAACAGGTCGAGGTAATAGTTGACCTGATTCCACTTTCAGCTAATCGTACCTTTCTCGAAGAGAGTGAAAGTCATACCACTCAAGTTCTTTTTGTTTCCTCAAATTCAAATGAGCTTGGGGGAAATATGCCTATTCCATCAAGACAGGAGGAAAATCCTCCAGTTATTGTAACTCAAGGGGTTAATTCACCCATTTCTACGGCACCCCCTCCAAGTAGTCTAGTCACTTCCTTTGATTGGAATTGACTAGTAGGATCCCTCCTTCCTTCTTATATGCCTTTCTAGATCATAGTACAAGTTTGTAAAATGATTATATCTGGCACTATTATAGATGAATGTGCATCGATGAGTATCATTTCCTCAACTTATTGGCAAGCGCTCAGTTCACCACTGCTTGTGCCTATTACACAGAATCTATTGGGCTTTCACAAAGGAACCAGTTGATCATTAGGGATCCTTCCTAAGTTACCTATTACTTTGGGAGGGAAAACCGTTTATCTAAATGTGATGGTAGCCCCAGGACCTTTAGATTACAATTTACTTCTTAGACGTGACTATGTTTATCACATGGGAGCTATTGTTTCAACACTCTTTCGAGTGATTTGTTTCCCACATGAAGGTAGGATTGTTACTGTTGACCAACTTTCATTTCCTAGTCCAAATATGGCTCCTAGTCAACCATATTCCCTAAATGTTCCTTTTGTACCAATGATATCATCCTCGCCATGGGTTAATCATGTGGCAACCTGTTCCATACCTACATCAACTGACGATCAATTCAGTGATGTTGTACATTATGTATTGGGGGCATTGGAACCAAATTTTTCCTTCATAACCACTTATGAGTTGTGACCAAAAGTCTTCGAAGATAGTTCTTTTACTGTGTCAACCTCATTAAAAAATGAAACAATAGTGGTAAAGATAATTTTCCTTGTAGGTTATGCGATTGGTCTATCACACCATTCACCTTTGTCTATCTGCACGAAGACAAAAAGGTGTTGGATAATCATCCTACTTCATCGCAGTGACTTCCATCTGGTTACAAGAGACTCTCCCTTTCATCAAACTGGGGGCATGCAAACCAACTCAAGCATAATTTTTCATTTTAATCTTGTGTAAACATGAAACTGAATCCAAGTAGAATTCCCTATGGTTCAAGCTTGTCTAAAAATGAACCCATTTTAAATTTTTAACCCTTTTGATTGCCATTCTATCAACCTTTTTCTATCAAATGAGCCTTGGTTGTTTTCATCCCATCACCACCATCTCTTAGGCTGATCATATGCTTTCACTTGGTTGTTCTACCCTTTTTGAGGAACAGTTGTAATGAGTGGTCTTTTTAGCCAACCTCTTCACATAAATCAACATGTTTTGAGAAGTTCCAACATCACTGGAACCAGTTGCTACCCTAGACACCACTCGTTCCTCAAAATAGAGTCCTATTTAAACCCTTTTCAAACTCTTTAAACATGAAAATATTTTCGAGTGCTTATCCTTTCCAGCTCGTTAAATTATTGGAAATGTCATCCCTCCTGTATTATTTTATCCTTTTTCGGACCTGAGGGATTATTTTACAAAAAAGAACTTGTGGAGTTTTCTTTTTGTCCCTTTTAAAACTCTCTAAACATGAAAGACACTGAGTTATCATTGTTTTTAAACTCGTTCAAATAATAGCAACAAACTTGTCCATCTAGAGAAGACTGAGTTTCACTGTCGTTAGACTCATTAAAACATTAAATAACGACAGGTTTGCCTGAAGGGTGAATTATAGAACACGCATATGTTATACTCCTCAAGCTTGACAAAAATAAAGAGGTACTGGTCAACAATGACACTGGAAAAAGCTAAAAAGCTTGAAGAATTTATGGTAGCAAGTCCCTGTTGAACATGACACTTTCACTTCATCTCCATTATTGAGTTGGGTTGGGTTATTCCGTTCACTAGTCATCACACCATTGGTCTTTCATACCATCCAAATTCTGGGGTTAATGCTACCAATTCATCTTAGTGTTGTCGACATGTTCAAGAGAAGCCATTTAGTTGAGAAATCACCATCCAGTTAATGTCCCATACATTGCAATACCTCCAACCTTCATTTTTTCATGACCACCATTCCTGAACCTTGTGTCATCAGTTCATTTTCACCTCCATAAATCATTTGCTTCATTTGATGTCATAGATGTGGGATACATCAAGGACCTCCTACAATGAGTCACTTCTTGTTGACATCAGCTCATTATCCAAGAGGTTGACTTAGAAACAAACCTTTCAGTGCTTTGAAGCTTGCATACATCAATGGCAAGTTTCTCACTTTCGGTGATAGGTGGACATCAATGGCCTTAGACCAAAAGATTTTGTGTGGTGTTTGACATCAGATCATGTATTCACACCACGTGAATTGTATTGTAGTACCTTGAGGATCATTATCATTATTGGTGATTCCTCTCCCATCTGTTAACATCTTACATCATTGGCTGGTAATTAGGTGATGTCTTTCCATGTTCGACTTCAGAACATCTCTTCACATGGATTGACTTGTACATTGAGCACAGATTGAACGAGTTTGAAGACCCTGGATCTAGTTTCATCCAACTGGGCTGCGATATATTCAGGGATATAAAAACATCAAATCTACAAAGGCTCTACACAGATGGTCATCCTAATCATGGATTGCGACTCTATATCTGTAGAATCATGAGTCTGTATCTGCAGACGACTATCTGATCTATGTACATGAAATGAAATTTATAAAGCTGAGCATCGGAATGCCTCCCTTATCTAGATCATGTAAATCATGTTATGATGATGTATTGTATTGTAACTTATGTAGGTCACCTTCCAATTCGAAACTTCGGATCCTCATGATAAAGCATTTCACCTGACATGAATATTTATGACCTTATGCTTTAGGGGGCAACTGTTATAGACATATTTGGTCACATCAACCCCAAACTTATATGTCGATGTATTAGGGCTCATCAACCCCTAAAAGAGTTGTTTCATACCCTAAAGGAACATAGTCATTTGAATACATCATTCCCCAAAAGTTCCATCTGAGAAACCATCCATAAATTGCCTAAATTGAACCATACTAACTGCTCCACTGGCAAAGTGCGATGCATATTGAGTGGTACACTACCAAGGTGTGACGCATACTATTTCGGCCTATTATAGGGTGTGATGGGCGAGGAAGGACAAATGTCTGGGACACTTTGTTAGTTGGTTGCTCATGGAATCTTCTAGAAACTTGTCTTGTGCCACTTGCCTCTCTGAATTCGCCCAAACATGAAGAAGGGGTCTAGGAAACCATCTCCAATCCCTCCTCTTATGGAACCAATTGTAACAAGTGGAATGACACTAATCGAACCCCATGGATGACGCACACCCTTGCAAACATCTATAAATGGATCTCCAATACAAGAGATTAGGAGGCTGGAATATTGTGAATTGCAAGGAAGTGCTGATAGTTTGTAATTGAGGAGAGAGCATTGTATTCTTGTTGTTGTGATCTTGTTATTTCATGAGGTGAAGAAGGATTGAAGCTGGGAGAATGACGCTGGATCAGAAAACTGGGTTGTAATTCTCCTTTCTATTAATAAATCTCTTCAAGTTTTATCCCATATGATTGTGCAATTGTGAATGTTATCATTTGTTCATTATATATATGATTCTGTAATGTTTATGTTGTAATAGATCACGATGCTTTGATGGTTCATTCTTGTTGTACTTGTACAGGTACTCTCCAAGCATGTTAAGTACAGGGAGGAGTTGTAGGATCTACCAAAGGAGAGAGAGCAAGCAAGGGATTAAGCAAAAGTTCCAGGTTGGTTCCATTATCTTTCTCTTATCTGTTACACATAGAAGAAATCATTGAATTGCTTTAAACTTTTGTTTCTAGGGTAGCTACCAAACCTAGAGGGCTAGCATTCTTTAGGAATACTAGTTTTCCTAGAAACACCATTAAAAGCAGAAAGCTCACCCTTTGAATAAAAACTAGATTCCATAATTAAAGGAATGGATAGACTAGGGGACAGAGTGGAGACAATTGAAAGAAAGTCTCCTTGGGATAGTCAGCAAGCTTATGCAGGGAGAAATCCTAATTTTAGAAAAAATCAAAATTAGAACACTGGAAAGAATGTTCCTGACCAAAACATTAGACCCCCTTTCTAGGAGAACTATGCAGAAGCTTTCTCACTGTGAAGGCTCAGAAGAAGATACTCAAACTAATTTGATGGGGCTTGATGATGAAGGAGAAGTTTTCTTATCCCAAGATGATCAAGAGGCCCACATACTTAAACATTTCCAAACCCAATCAAGAGAATCGTTCGAATTTAGGTAGGGATATGACTTAACCATCTTTGAGGTACACAAGAAATACAATCTAAGAAGTAGGAGAATTAATGTCCCTGAAACAAACAAGAAAACAGTTTCAAATCAGCCCAAAAAAGGTAAGACAATAACCAAACCTTTGCAAATTCTTTCTAGACCAAACACTAATCCTTCTAACCCCATAATTGAAGATATCTCTGATAATCAACCAAACAATGAACAACCTTCAACTTCCCTACCTTCCAAGGAAACTATGGAATAACCTCCAAAGGTTGATCTAGGAGAATCAATAAATCATGATTCTAATCCTAAAAAGGAGAAAGACATAGAAAACACAGAAAATAGAGAAAAGACTATTGCTCAAATCCAAAAGCCCAAATAGAAAAACCTTTTAACCTGGAAACTGAAGTAGGCAAGCTAAAATTTTTTGTCCCATTATCTGAATTAGTTAAACATGATGCCTACCAAACGCAAATCAATAGATCATTGAAAATTACTAGAACTGAAGACTCAGTTAATCTTTTTGATGATCAACCCAAGTTTATCTTTTACCCAGAAGTGAATAGGAAACCATTGGAAGGAGGAATTCCTCCCTTCTATGTTAGCCTAAACATACATGATAAGATTCTTCACATGCCATGTTTGACTCTGGTGCATCTCATAATCTCATGCCCAAGTTTGTCATGGAAAAACTAGACCTAGACACTAGTAGACCATATAAATATTTGTTTTCCTTTAACTCTAGTCAAGTGAGATGTTTAGGATTGATAAAAGACTTGTGTGTTTCATTGGTTCAATACCATACAAAAACAATTTTAATGGACATAGTGGTAGCAGATATACCACCTAAATATGGCATGCTATTGTCCAGATCCTGGGGTGATAAGTTTCAAGGATCTCTTCAACTGGATATGTCATATGCCACTATATCAGTTTTTGGACAACCCAAGAAGCTATACAAAGAAACATTGATGAAATATGTAGTAAGTAGTCACAAAAAACCCCAAAATTTCCCCATCTACTCAGTACACCCTGATATGGATTCTTTCATTCTTTACAATGCAGAAGCCAATCCTTCAAATACTTTAGATGTTGTAGCAACAGAACCAAAAGAAATTGAAAAAGAGAAATCAATTGTTCATATTTAGGAAATATCAAATTACAAAGAAAAATCAAATGATAATGAAAACCCAAATGCCATGGTTAAACAAGTTCCCACTATGCCAAATACAAACTATGAACATGAAATCCTTTGGCATTTAGAGTCTGATGGCTCAGTAAATAAACGAGGAGCAGGAGCAAGAGTCTGGGTGTACAATTTATAAAATCATCCTGCCGAAGGACATGCCTACAAATTAAATTTTAGATGCCCAATAATATGGCAAAATATGAGGCTCTCTTGTTAGGACTTAAACTAGTTAAAAGATTAGGAGCTATAAGGGTATCAATCATAGGATATTCTGAACTGCTAATTAAATAGATAAAAGGAACTTACATAACTAGAGACCCTAGACTAGGATATTATAGAGGAATAGTTATAGAAATTCCTTAACACTTTTTTGGAAACCCAACTTGCAACAATTCATAGAAAACACATGAAAGCCCACAGCCTGGCCATGTTTGCCAGCGCCTGCAAATTACCTTTTCAACCTAATCATCAGTATACTGCTAAAATTAGGCACAGGCTAGCCATCCCTAATAATCTTACTAGAAGGTCTTTGATAGTGATAAGAAAATCAATAATTTTCTAACTTTAGATGAAGAGTTTTCTAACATTAACATATATGTGGATACAGTTACTAGTTCTAATCAAATAAATAAGTTAGACATTAACAATCTGAATGAGAATTCAATAAATATGCTTCATCCTACCAAATTCACACAACATGAAATTCAAAACCTAAAACAAAAGGACCTAGATGAAATAATTGAAGAAGAAACAGAGGTTATAAATCTAAAGGATAAGAATTTACCCAAAGTATTAACTCCTTTGGAAGATTTGTTTGACTCTAATGACATTCCCGAGAAACCTAAAATGGAGCCTTTAAAAGCAGACATACAAGAGTATAATTTAGGGACATGGGATAATCCCAAATTGATAAAATTGTCAAAATCTTTACTTCTTGATCAAAACCTAAAGTATGTTGAACCTATAAGAGAATTCCAGGATGTTTTTGGTTGGAGTTACAAAGATTGTAAGTCCTATTAAACCTCTATTATTTCTGTATACCATCCCTTTGAAATAAAATCAAAAGCCCTTTAAACAAAAACTTAGAAGAATTAACCCTGTGTTATTATCATCAATCAAGAAAGAAATCAAACGGATGTACGAAGCAGGAATTATTGCTACTATTAGATTTTCTAAATGGGTGTCTAACTTGGTACCAACTAGGAAGAAAATAGGGGAAATAAGGTTATGTGTTGACTTGAGGAATGCAAACAGGGTCTCTCTTAAAGATAACTACCCTTTACCCAAAATGGATCATATTTTGCAAAGGGTAGTGGGTTCTTCTAGAATTTCACTTTTAGATGGGTTTTCAGGTTATAACCAAATCTTGGTTCATCTTGATGACCAAGAGAAAACTGCATTTACAATGCCATGGGGTACTTTCATGTACATTAATATGCTATTTTGACTAAAAAACACAAGAGCTACTTTTCAAAGGGCAATGGACATTGCATTTGCAAAAGAAATTCATGATTTTCTTATCATATATCTTGATGATCTAGCAATTTTTTCTGAATCAGATCAACAGCACTTGGAGCATCTCAGGAAAGTTTTCCTAAAGTGCAGAAAGTATGGCATTTCTTTGAATCCAAAGAAGTCTTTGTTCAGTCTAGATGAAGGGAAGCTATTAGCTCACATCATTTCCAAGGATGGCATTCGAATTGGTCCTTCGAGAATTGAAGCTATTTTAGAGACACCCCATCCAAGAAACATTAGAGAGCTTTAGGCTTTCCTAGGAAAAATCAAAATTTTGAGAAAATTCATCTCCAACATAGCTGAACTCATAAGATCATTAAATAACATGCTAAAAAAGGATTCAAGCATCAAATGGAGAGTAGAGGCTAAGCTATCATTTGAAGAAATCAAAATGGCCTTAACCAGAACACCAGTCCTCATGAGCCCACAGTTTGATAGAGACTTGATCAGTTTCTCTTTTGCATCATAACACACTATAGCTGCAATTTTACTAGAAAAGGATGATCAAGGATGTGAAAAAACCAATAGCCTTTTTTAGTAAAGCTCTCATAGATGCATTGTTCAAATACAAAATAATGAAGAAACAAGAATTTGCATTAGTAAAAGCCCTTAAAGATTTCAAAGTCTATATATTGTATTCCCATGTAATAGCTTATGTTCCTAACACAATAAATCAAATATATCCTAACTTAGGATGGAATTGATGGAAAAAGAGGAAAATGGATAGCTACTAAGGTTAGGGATTGGCTAAACTCATGGAAAAAACTAATTGTCAAGCCCTAGACATAAATCTCATTGCAAAGCTAGATAACGAGCAAAAGATGGCAACTCCACAAATCAGCCAGGCCTTTTCAGATTAACCCTAGTATGCTGAGATAATTTATGTGTTACAAAACCTACAAGCTCCTCCAGGGTTATCCAGAACGAAGAACAGATTTTTAAAAATGAAAGTTTCAAAGTTTTGCATCTTAGATAATATTCTTGTTTGGAAAAATCATGAAGGGATTTTATTAAATTGTTTATAAAAAGATGAAGCTAACAAGGCTATACAAGAATTTCATACATGGGATTGTGGTGGACATCTCTATTGGAATTCAACTGTTGAAAAAATCCTAAGGGTTGGATTCTATTAGCCAACCTTGTTTGCAGATGTGAAGAAATTTGTAACTTCTTGCCACAAATGCCAAATATTTGAAGGCAAAAGAAAATTGTTACCTTTACCCTTGAAACCTATTTCCACCAAGAACCCTTTTCAATAATGGGGTCTTGACATCATTGGAGAAATTCATCCACCCTCTTCTTGTCAACACAAATGGATACTCACTACAACTGATTGTTTCACTAAATGGATAGAAGCCATTCCCTCTAGACAAGCCACTGACACTGTTATCATAGGTTTCCTAGAGGCCAATATTTTGTCTAGATTTCGTTGTCCCACTAAAATCATTACTCATAATGTTGCAGCCTTTAATTCCAAGAAAATAATTGCCTTCTGTCACAAATATCACATAACACTTGGCCATTCCACAACTTGCTATCCTCAAGGGAATGGACTTGCAAAATATTCCAACAAAAGTCTCATCAATATTATCTAAAAACTGTTAGAAGAAAATAAGAAAACTTGGAATAAAAATTTGACCAATGCTCTATGGGTAGATAGGCTTACTACTAAGAAGTCCATTAGAACCAACCCCTATGAACTAGTATATGGAATGGAGGCAGTTTTTCCTTCATTGCTAGGAGTTCTTGTTATGAAATTACTGCAAGAATCTCAAGTGGAACCCAATGATATACAAAGAAGAATTAGCTAGACCATTCATTTATGGCAGACCAGGGAAGAAGTGTACCAAATATTCCAAGTACTATAGGAGAAAATCAAGAAGATATTTGACAAAAGGACCAAAGCAGAAGACTTCTATCTGGGAGACAAAGTGTTAAGGTGGGATTCAAGAAGAGAGGACAAAGGAACACATGGGAAGTTTGACTTCCTGTGGAAAGGACCATACATAATATATGCTTTCAGAGGAAACAATGCATATTTTCTTAAAGAGTTAGATGGTATAGAAATTGAAGAAGGACTAGTCAATGGTCGGATGTTAAAACATTACTTTGATCCTAATTAATAATACCATGTTCCTAAATGTACATACTATATCCTTTGTAATGTTTAGTGTTGATTGGACAGTAAGATCTTGGATTTGAAGCCCGAAGAGAAGGACCTAAGCTTCAGAATCATTACTATCATACATACAAATAAAGTAGCATGCACAAGAATGATTGCAGAGCATAGTCAAAGTCATTCGGAGGCCACTGATCTATTTTTCTTGACTTTCCGCCAGGAAAATCCATCCCCAAGTGGAGCCACTGTTATGCCCCTATACCAATAGGTGTCATATATCATGATTGACTTGGTCTAGTTCTAAAATATGCTCATACCTTTACTTGTTGCAAAGGTTTTCCATATTTGTAAAAAATAAAAAAATAAAAATGTAAAGAGGGTATACCCTAAAATAAAGATCAAATGGTAAAAAGAACAAAGAAAAGGTCAAAAAAATGAAAGAAAATGAACCCCAACAAAAAGAAAAGACCAAGAAAGTGTGCAATACCAAATGCCACTACTATTTTACTTTTTACAATAATGATTGTGTGCAACTTGTTACCCATGCCATAATCCATGGTAACAAAATAGCTTAATCTTGGTTATTCCATGTTTTCAATTTCATGTTTTAAGAAATAGAGAATAAAGATTTGACCAAGCAGTGTAAACTTGGTAGATAAGTAGATAGGTAGAGTGAAAAAGGAGCTCAATAGTTTAATTTGAGCCCTTGGATGTAATAAGTGTAGATTTAGATAGGAGTTCATATGTAAAAGAAAAGAAATTTTGATAAGGGTTTGCCAGTCTAAGTGCACCCTCATAAAGAAGTGAAAATTCTAGGTTAAGTAGGTAGGGTAAGTAGATGGTGGTTGCAAAATAAATTTGTGATGAAATGGTTAAGTACAAAGCTAGTAAAAATTGTAATTTTCATCACTGACAAAAGCATGTAGCACATGGAAGGCTCATTAACATTCAAAGTCACAATAATTAACTTCCCCACTCATTTCCCCTAAATTTTCACTAATTACCCTAAGTACTAAAGGCACTTACAAAGTTGGAGGGACTTAGAGCATTTCTCTGACTTTTGGAGGGATCGGACCCTTGGCCCAATAATTGGAAATGCCTAAAGTACATAAGTCCCCTTCATCAACATTACCCCCCCCCCCATAAAATCACTCATTCCTTTGATAAAAAATTTTACTAAGTAAAATACTATTTTACTTAGGGAAATTAACACATTCTCTATATAAAACCCTCATATTCACTTAGCCTAAATTTTAAGTGTGTATGATGAAAAGCTTTCGGAAAACATTAGACTTAGTGTTTTCCCATTCATTTGGTTATATTAACCACTAATGTTTTTATTATATAATTCTTGAATAAAAGAAAATTACCCATGCCCGTATTATTATTAAAAAACCTAATAAATTATATATCCCACCCCCATGGTTAAATATAACCATAAATCAAATAATAAACAAGATTAATTAGCTAATCTGTAGCTAATTAAGAACTCGACCCCTCCGCCATTTAATGAGGATTAATTAAGTCATCCAGACTAATTAATAACTCTTTCGACCAATAAAATCACCCTGATATGATTAAGTCTTTTAATTCATATTAGACTTGCCACTATTATCCATCAGTCACCTCAGCATCCCCGACCACCATCTGATCGGAACCCTCAGATCTGATAGCCATCGTGCATATCACATAGGCCTTTTGGTCAACATTTAGCATGTGAGGAGAATGGTTTCCAAAATAGTGCCGATGCTACATGTCGAAAGATGTGTGCAATCACGCGGCCCCTCCTAAAAACCACTTCCCACCCATAATCGATGTGATGAAACCCACTTGCCACCCCCCCACAAATGAAAAAAAACATCAAATCATCACACTGATGCAACCTTTCCATGTCATGAAACCTGCCAAAGACTATGACTTTTCATAAAAAACAGAGTTTAATCCATTTTTTTCTATTATTCTGAAAAAACTTATGCATGCAGCCAGTAAGTAGAAATCAACCAACTCATACCAAAATCACCAACCACCCTAAAAATTTGGTGAGCTCCAGTATTGTAGCAATAATGCTACAACTCCTGAGGCTTCCTGTCTCTCATTTTATCAACCCGGTTGTTCGTACAAACTTGGAAGCGACGGTGCTATATGCACAAGTACTAGCTCTTGTCGCAGCTGTCACTTGGTCAGCTGGCACAAGTCTGTTAGGGCTCAAGCCAACTTCTATAGGCTCACAGAAGAAGCTTTATCAATGATGGATGAAAGCTAGCTCAAAGGAGACTAAGCTAATTGACAAAAAGTAATTCAACGCATGTAACCCTAGGAAACCCTGATTTGACTAGTCTAACCTCTATAATGCAATGAGGATGAGTAATGCTTCTACCAATGCTGCTACTACATTTAGCAAGTGGAAATGCATAAATCTACGCTACCGACTTTACCAAGGACATGTTTTTATGCTTTTTCATTAAGGAGGTGGAGTGATTGCGTTTTGTTTACTTATTAGGGTTTGATTGTGCAGATTGGGTGGAGAAGGAAGGAAAGCGTGGGATAGGTTGGGGAGGCTAAGTGAGGTCCCTATGGACCCTTGGCATCCATCCACAAAGGTTTCCCACGTGCAGGAGCTCAGAAACCGCGTGAAAGACCTCCTACAGGATGTCTGCAGGGGATTCTACAGGAAACTCAGGGTTTTCTACAAGATATCTCTGAATTTCTACAGGATGGTTCTGAATTGCTACAGGATGGTTCGCCGAGGAGGACTGAAGTGAGGAAAAGGTGATGGACAGGTAGGAAGGGATGTGAGAGGTAAGGGTCAGGCTAGTGATGACTCAAGAATGGGAGGATGAGATGGAAAACAGGTGGAGGGAGCATATTGGAGTGATGGACGTGAAAGGTCAAAGAATGAGGCCAAGTGAGGATTAGGAGATATTTAGGAAAGAGCAGAGCGCTACGTAAGGCAGAGGAACGTGATTGTATGCGATGTCAGAACAGAGAAGATGGCAATGAACGAGATGGAAGAGAGTGTAAATAAAGCAAATGACCGAAACTGTTGATCAAACCAAGAAAGCGTAAACCTACACTAAATATACTGTGACCTTCTTTAACAGTGATCCAAAACGCAAGTAGAAGTACGTATGGACTGTGGTGAAGAGATGTGTGGTTTGTATAAATGACAAGGAAGCATCTAAATCCAAATCATAATTGTATCAACCAACTTCATGCATATTTTTGGTGGTCTACTACGGACTACACCCCAATCTTCAAACGAGATGGCAGTGAGCCTTAACAAACGATTTTGCTGGAGCTCCAATGGATGTCATGTATCATTTGCTACGCTAAACAAGTGAAAGTAATTGTACCATAAACAAAACCTATCTAACTCATAAGAAAATCGAATTACAAGACTGCCATTCAAATTGCATGTGCAAATGAAACTCAAAGTGCTGGAAAAGAAATAGAAACAATACTACAACAGAGGGGATCTATGGCTCTCAGGTTGGGCCCTAACCTGAGAGCTATAGTCTCCTAATAAAACTCAGGAATCGATCACAAACTGTCCTCTTTATTCATAAGTCAACGTCATGCCAAACTGGCTTACAGCAAAAGAAAAACAAAACTGGACTAATTCCAAAATGATATGATAACCCAAGAGATTCAACAACCTATCTAAGGCTACGGCCTCCATATTTATACAAAAAAAAATGATGATCCGCCAAGTAGCCTTGATTCTAGGAGCTCGGCTGTCCACTAAAGTTTAACTGCGGATTTGTGAGGCAATCAACAGTTGATGACTGCTGTTCCTGTAGGACAGCTGGCTACTTCTGAGGCTCGGAGGGGAGATTGATTGGAGCTCGGAGTTCTCGGTGGGAATCACGAGGACTGTCCCAATACTATGGACATCCTTCCATAAAATCAGCAATGCCACCTTATGTCTCCTTACTCCTTTTACGTTGTCTTTTGTTCCCCTTTTTCCATGCAAAAACCTGGAATCACAATGCATTAGTCACGTGGATAAAGTGTCTAACCTTCCT
>APFE030180537.1:53660-120145 GCA_000404065.3 Pinus taeda | reverse complement strand
TAGACCTAAAAGGATCTCATCTACCTAACTAAGTGTCTATTGTGACAGGCTATAGCACTCCTTTACAGGAGATTGAAATATGTTTCCTTTCACACTTTAACACTCAGATCATCTAATTTAATTAACTGTTCTAAAGAAACAGCGTGTTACTAGTCTGAGTTTTCAACCCTCTTACAGGGATATCATTCACAAAAGCTCTTTCCAGCTAACACACTAAGCATTCATGAAAACGAAAAAACTCTTTTAAGCACACTAAAACTCAAATGCATGAAAACAGAGTCCACAGAGATACTTCAAAATTCAATTGTCGATCAAATTTTTTACAAGATCTTTGTTCAATAATCTAGCAATCGAATTCTCAAACTATCACTGTGAATCATACAATAATACTTGCAAGAACTTCTAATGGAATCAATAAACTCACAGGCAAGAAAATAACATCAAACACTATTCAACACTATTCAGATTTGAAAACACTATGGAAATGAAAATAAAAGTATACCAATTTCCACGTAGGGCTCGTCCACGCTTCAATGGCACACTTAGGAAACTTCAAGTGATGAAAACAATAACGCATAAGCACTGTAATGGTGAAACGATGCCTATAATTAAGTTTTGGAATCAAATTACATGCAAGAGCAATGTTCTGGAAACAATACACAAGAACAACAATGTTCTGGAAAATACAATACGTAGTCTTTTAATCTGCTTGTCTCCTATACTCCGTTCACTAACTTTCCCTTCTAGTCTATAATCGAATGTACATACATTATCATGCAGATGTTTCTACTTTTACAAAAAAGGTGATTTTTGTCTTTTCTAATCTTAACTGATTTCCAAAACAAAACGAAATTAGTTTAGGTAACTCTAGCTTTTTGTTGCTTTTGTGACCAAAAAGGCTGGGTTTGACCAGCATTGACCATGTATCCAGGAGCTTTAGATTCATTGTTGAATAGATCTTTCACCATATATGTACATCCTAGATCACATTCCTATCCTTTATTTTGATTTTCCTGCCATGCCACGTGTCACATCATAAACCATTTACAGGAAGTCATGACATCCTGTAGTTTTGTTGAAAATTTCTAATTTTTAACATAAAAATTCACAAATTAAATTTAATGTAAAATAAAAACTATAATGCTTTGATTAATCAATTTCAATGAAATATGAGGGGTTTATGGGAGAAAATGATAGACAAATGATGGATTTCTAGAAGAAAAAGATGGTAATGAAATGGTAACAACATCTCCCCCAAGCTCAATGATTTAGCATGTCCTCATGCTAAATCCTGATGTGCTCCCTTTATATTCCGTTCCTGCTTGTGCCTCTGCCGCTTGTAGTAATCCATCTATATTCTTCTGAGCTTGGGCATTCTTCTGAACATGGAGCTCATGTTTCATATTCTTGTATTTTTCTTTGAGAGCTTTCTTTTGAGTATACCATTTAGTTGCCCATTTGCAAATGTCAGTTTGTTCAGTCTTAAGTTCTTTGATTTGCTCCTTCAGTTTCTCATTTTTCTTCTGAGTCTTCTTGCTCTCGGCTCTCAACATTTCATTCTCCTTCTTGATGACCTTCTCTAGCATGTTTGCCTCCACCAATTCCTCTTTTAGCTTTTCAATTTTTTTCTCTAACCTTCTTTCTTTCTTGTTTGTAGGTGCTGGCTCTTTCCCTTGTCCATTGTTACTCTCGACTTCCATTTCTGCTTCCAGTTCTGGCTGTGAATGAGCACTGCTCTCAATGTCCATTGGTGCATTTGCATTTGACTCTGGTTGATCATCTTGTGTTTGGTTCTTTTGTACTCTCCTTGATCTTCTCATAAAGTAGTGAAGATTTTGTCTTGCTCAATTTTCTGGGCAACTTTTTCCCTCATCCTTCTTGTCCTTACACTACTACTGTGTGGAGGAACATTGCTTGACTTGCGCTTTGGGATTTCCTCATCAATATCAAGCATAAACTCTGTGCGCTCTTGCTATTCCTATTAATCTTCTCCATCTTTAATTTGATTAGCAACCAAAAGTTCTTTCCATGTTTTCCCCCTCCTCTGCAACTCAAATTCAATTAGAATTTCAATCAACCCAAAATGATACAAACTTTTATCTTCATTACCCTTTTTTTTCTGAATAGTTTTTGACATTTTAGTCAAACTCTGTAAGAGGAAATAGGGTAGACTGATGGTGCATTGCCCTTTTAAGTGCAACAGGAGTTTGATGTGATATAGATATACTATGTTGTAATGATCTTCACATGTAACAAATTTCTGAATAATGGATACCATTTCATCCCATGGGTGCATTAGCTAGCTTCTAGGGACACCCTTTTTCCAGTTGACAGAGGAAACCCTTGACCTAGACATAAACTGAGTCGATGATTTTTCCTTAAATTGTTTTGTTTTGAAATATTTTTCCCCTTCTGGACTGATTCCCAAGGTTTGTGCTATGGTATCCTCTGAAATCCTAAAAGAGAAGTTTCCTATTAATGCTTTCTCTCCATTGAATGTGAATGCAAACTGCTTGGTCACTTCTTCATTATTCCCATTAAATTTCTCTAAGAAGGATAACGATTGCTTTTCCCTTAAAATCGTAATACAGTCATAATGATATTGTGAATTATCAAATGTTTCAGGCTTTGCTCTATTGGTCATTTTGAAAAAGAAATTCATGTTCTAACCCTTTTTGTTTATGCTCAACAATTCAATAAGGGTCTCTCAATTTGTTATCGCTGTTCTGTGCTCCACTTAACCGATCTAGTATCGCCCTCGGTTCTTAAGGTCTCCTTCTTCAATTGCTTGGGCAGCGACCGGATTAATGTCCTCAGATTATGGGCAGAGGTATAAAATCGTGGTGAGCCTATTTGCTATGCTCTCCCTTTGTAGCGCCTGCTGTCTCGACCTTCTTTGAAATCACAAAGTTTGAATCACTAATATGGTAACGCCCTTTACGAACTGAGAGTTTTATGAAATGAAACTTAACAACCGACCTTTCCCAAATTACTATAACGATAATACAGAGTGCATTCACATCATAAAGACAGGGGAGATGTACTGGTTTGCATAGGTACAATCATGAGAACGCCATATACATATGAGTGTTGGAGTGATGATAACGGATATATGTTGCATGAGTTGACTTGGGTCAAACAATTGTTTTATAACTTGGCCGATTCAAAAATGAATGAATTCATTGAACACTTGTCTTTCCAATGATTCACCACTTGTCCATTACTTTTTGGTGCTTGGACGATTGGAAAGATGATGGATCGATGTCAAGGTTTGGTGGCCGATTCAAAAATGAGGAGATAATGACAAGGTTTGAAGGGTGGTGTAGGAAAAGATTTAAAAATCGTAGGAGGAATATGGCAATAGGCTAAAGTGTGTTGGGAAATTATAGCAGAGTTGAGTAGTTAGGAATGTTACAAGGGTGATGGGTATAGGGGTGTTCGAAATTGATAACAAGCAATCATAATCATCATATTTAACACTAAAATAATTCAAGAATTTTAAATGTTAAAAATAAAAATTACAACAATACATTACACTTGTTGGTTGACCAAAAGTTGAGTTGGCATGCACAGGTAGGACTGATCTTCATTGTCCAAATATGACTAATCTTCACTGTCCATAATAGGTCCCTTTTGAGATGAAATTGGATATAACAGGTCCCTCTGAAATCTGAAGAATGTTTGTGCAGCTTCCTTGATCCTTGGTGTTGATGTAGCCTTGATGATGAGCAACCTTTGAAAACTTTGTTGAATTAGCTTGATGTATCTTGAATGCAGTCTTTAATAGGTTCCTTTTGATATTTGTTGAACAGGTCCTCTAATATTGGTACTGGTAACATAGTCTTCTAAATAGGTCCCACTACATATTGCTTGAACAGGTCCCTCCGATTAGAACAAAAAAAAAAAAATCCTTTATTGAAATACTGAAGTGCTGAAACAAATTCTTTGAGGATTTACAAATGAGGAGATGAGATAAGGAAAACAAAATATTTATGCTTCTCCCCCACTAAAGCTTTGACTTGTCCTCAAGTCATTATTGAAGTGATGAACCAAACAGTAAACAAACAGAACAAGGAATTCTTACCAGCCAAGGGATTGGTTTTCAATTAAGAATTCTGGGTTAGAGTGTGCCAGAGTCTGGTTTTCACATCTAAACCATTTTTATTATTTTTTTTTAATTTTGTTTGTGATGTTTTTTTTTTTTTTTTCTTTTTTTCTTTTTTGGTGATGAAATGAAATGAACTAAGGTAGAGATATCACAGCTAAAGGCTGCAATATCTCAACCTCCCTTTGTTGAGATACAGTTTGAAGAAAATCCTCCTTGCTGATGGGCTTATGATAGAGTTTCAACCTATCGCCATTGACAAGAAAGGGGTTGCCTTCTCCATCAATGGTAGTAAGCTTGACTGATCCATATTCATAAACTTGAACTATTTCATATGGGCCCATCCAATGTGTGGTAAATTTGGCTTTATGATCTCTGAATTTAGAGTTAAAGAGTAAAGCCCAGTCTCCTTCTTTGAACTATTTCTTTTTGATGTGTGCGTCATGCCACTACTTCCTTTGTTTCTGCATTAGGAGTGTTGTCTCCTTTGCTTGCTGCCTCATTTCATCTAGCTGGTTCAATTGCTGAATTCTTTCTTGTTGGGCTTCATTGAGATCAATTCCTAAATCTGCAGCCATCTTATAAGTATGTATTTGGAATTCAATAGGAAGCATTACCTCTTTGCCATACACCAACTGATATGGTGTAAATCCTGTAGTGTTCTTCCACGTGATTCTATAAGCCCAGAGTGCATCTTTGAGCTTCTCTTCCGAATTCTTTCTGTTCATTGCTACGGTCTTAGTGATAATTCCTTCCAATGTTTTATTTGTGGATTCCACCTGGCCATTGGCCTGTGGATGGTAAGGTGTAATTTTCCTATGCTTGATTTGATATTTTTCTATGATGTCTTTGACTAACTTTGAAGTAAACTGAGTACCTTGATCTATCACTATCTCTCTTGGTACTCCATACCTTACAAAAATTTCTTTAAAAAGGAAGTTTACCACTGTCTGTTTAGTTGCCTAGACTAGTGTTTTGGCTTCAACCCATTTTGTCACATAATCAGTACATACTAGGATGTACTTTTTGCCTATTGATGGGTCCTATGAAATCTAGAGCCCATTTTTCAAATGGCTCTAAATTTACTTGAGGCTGAAGTGGCATTTCATCTGTAGCTGTTGGCTTGCCCATTCTTTGACAGCTATCTTAACTTTTCACATACTTCTTGGAATCCTTAAAAATAGATGACCAGTAGTATCCAAGACTGAGAATATTGAATGCTTTCTTCTGGTTGCAAAATGCCCACCACACGGTTCATCATGGCAAGATTTTAAAATATCAATTATTTCATCATTTCTTACACATCGTCTAATAATGATATCATAACCAGTGTAAAATAAATCTCCATTAACCCATGAGTATCTAGCACTTTGTTTGATCAACCTCTTCTTTTCCTTTGTAGTAAAATATGGAGGTGTTCTTCCTGTGGACAAATAGTTGGCCAAGTCAGCATACCAAGGATTCACTATTGAAATTGCAAATAAATTTTCATCTGGAAAAGAATCTTCAATTGGAACAACCTCACCTGGATTTTGTAGTCTAGAAAGAAAATCTGTCACCTGATTCTCCTTACCTGGTCTATCTAACACCGTGATATTAAATTCCTATAATAATAACGACCATCTGGTAACTCTGCCATTAGTTATTGGTTTATTCATTAAATACTTAATGGCAGAATGGTCAGTATGTATAAAAACCTCATCACCAGTTATATAATGTCGGAATTTATTCAGAGCATGTATGATTGCAAGCATTTCTTTTTCAGTGACTGTGTAGTTTAATTCTACAGGTGTTAGATTTTTACTAATGAAATAGATGGCATAATGGAAAGACTCCTCCTTTTGGCCTAATGAGGCTCCTACTGTAGTATCAGATGCATCTATAAGGATGTGAAATGGTAGGTTCCAGTTAGGTCCGTTTAAGACTGGTGTGGTTGATAACTTTTCTTTGAGTGTTTCAAATGATTGCTGACAATTCCCATTCCAGTTGAAAGGTGTGTCTTTTGCTAGAATCTTAAACAAAGGCAAAGATATTTTATTAAAATTTTCAATAAACCTTCTGTAATAGCTTGCATACCCAAGAAAACTTCCTACCTCTTTTTGAGTCTTCGAAATTGGCAAATTGACAATGATCTGGATTTTTGATGGATCAACTTTAATGCCTTGAGAAGAAATATAGTGTCCTAATACTATCCCTTCATTTAACATCATAAAACACTTTTCATTGCTTAGGGATAGACTATATTCAATAAATCTCTTCAAAACTTTTTCAAGATTCTCTAATGCATGCTCAAATGAATTACCATACACTGAAAAATCATCCATGTAAACTTCAACACAACAATGAACTAAATCAGCAAAAATAGCTAATACAGCTCTTTGAAATGTAGCTGGAGCATTGAAAAGTCAAAATGGTAAAACATTATAGGCATAAGTGCCCCAAGGACAAGTAAAAGTGGTTTTGTCCTGGTCCTCTAAGGCTATCCCGATTTGGTTATAGCCACTGAAACCATCAAGAAAAGAGAATGATGACTTCCCAGCTAATGTGTCTAGCACTTGGTCAATAAATGGTAGTGGGAAATAATTTTTGAGGGTTACTTTGTTCAATTGTCTGTAATCAACACAAATACTCCACTTGCCATTTTTCTTGGGCACTACTACCAATGGGGATACCCACTGACTGTCAGAGATAGGATAGATAAAATTGGCTTTCAACAGTTTTTATAATTCCTCTCTAACAATATCCCGAAGCATGGGATTCATTTGTCTCTGCGGTTGCCTCACTGGTTTGATATTATTATCCGTATGAATGTGGTGAGTGCATGTTTCAAGGTGAATTCCATGCATATCAGTGTAGTCCCAAGCAAATGCTTTCTGGTATTTTCTCAATAATTGTATCAATTTTTCCTCCTAAGATGAGTCTAGGTGATAGCTAGTATTCAAAGTTTTTCCTGGACTAATCTCTATGGTCTTGCTCTATGTGTTTGTGATAGATTGAATAGGAAAAATGTTCTGAAATGTTGTTTGCAAGGAATTAATGGTGCATGTTTCCTAAAAAAAATTTGCCGAAAGTTCATCTGCAGCATGGTATTGGTCATTTCTCAATTCTTCAGAAATATCAAGTTGAGAGAGGAACAATTCTACCAAATCATCATTATTATGTTCTTGATAATCATAGATTTGGTTGATGCTGAAAACAGATTGAACTTTTGCCTTATCATTGTATTTATCATCAAGCCATAAATTGTGTGCTACTGCTGTTGATTGTGCCGATGGGTAAAGAGTGAGTTGTTTTCTTTCAGTTCCTCATGAAATGATCATATTACCCGATCTACATCCTATGAATGCATCAGCAGTTGCTAACCATGGTCTACCAAGGATGATAGCGTGTCCTCCTAAATTGGATTTTGGTTGAAGAACTAAAAAGTCCACTGGATACTCCCAAGAGTCTAGTGAAACAATTATATCCTCCAAAATCTCTTCAGGAATCACTTTAGACCTATCAGCGAGTTCTAGAACAATTGTTGTGTGCTGCAAGTTTGTGAGCTTCAGTGTTTTCATTGTTTCAAGAGTCATCACATTTATTGCAGCCCTAAGGTCAATTAAGGTGTTTGGAATATGTATGTTGTTAATGATTGTAGTGACTCTGGGAATACCAGGATCAACATATTTTCCATGAAATGCGTGTGTCATAAGGCCAGCTAAATGTCCAATAAACTGAATAGTTTGTGATCAGCAATTTTTCCTAGTAGGCTTCTAGGCACAGTTCTTTGATGCTTTAATATATGGAATGTCTTATGGTTGTAGTAGAGGGAAATTATATAAAATCTTAGCCTCTAAAACATCAAATGTGGTATAGACATGGAAGTTTTGTTTGACCATCTGTCTCGAAAGTGGTGATGCAACGGTTGCATTGTATTTTTAGTCTTCATTTGTTTCTTGAGTTGGATTTCATTTTCATTTTCTTCATGCTTGTTTATCAACTATTGAGATTTTTTTGAAGTACCTACCGACCTTAAATTGATATCCTTGCAAAAGTAATTGGATATGATGGTCCCTCATCTACATTAGTAGTGTCTCTCTGTCTGCTATTTGGATTGGTACAGGAGCAGGAATTGAGTACTAGGAGGTTGTTGGTTAGATGGAAGTTGTAATTGTGGTGGATTTATTGGTGGAGGAGCAGGCAATGCTTGTTGAGTGGGGTTGGGTTGATGTTGGTAAACAACTTGCTGCTAAGGATATTGCTGATATGGTTGAGGATATGGTGAATATGGCTGATGATACTGTTGATATGGCTGCGAATATGGTTGGTATGGTTGAGGATATGGTTGATATTGTTGAGAGTATTGCTGAGATGGTCTCCATTGTTGTTGTGGGTAATTTTGGTGCTGCCATGGCATGGGTACATTCCACGAATTTTGAGCATACATATGATCTTGTGCAGGAAATTGCAAATTCTAGTTTGGAAACATACCTTGAGGTGGAGGTCTTGGTTGCCATGGCCTCTTTGCGCCCATGAAATACACATTCTCCATATCTGTGTTAGCTGCCACAATACAATTCTGCAAAATCTTGACTTTAGAGCAATGAAATATATCATGATTTTCAGTACAAAAGGTAGAAACTTGAATGTTTTCTAATGGGCAGTCTTTTAAGGCATGTTTCTTCCGGCATTTTGGACAAAAGACAACCATTATTTGATCCTCCTCTTCTTGTCTTTTCTTGGCTTTTAGAGTGTCAATTTGAGTTTCTAAGGTACTTAATAGATCTGTTTTGAATTCTTCTAACAAATTTCCTATTTCAGCTCTTGTGACACTTGCTGAAGCAGATTTTGTGGCTTCGGATGATATGGCTCTTTTTCCAATTTTGGCTTTGCTCCTAGAATACGTTTCACATAAATCAGCAATTTCTTCAGAAGGTAAGGTGGAAATGCCACCTTTGCCCATCAAATTAAGATCATCTAAGTATTCCTCTCGAATGCCCTTCAAAAGTATTGTTCAAATGAGATCAAGAGTCATGGATCGATGTTTTGACTTTTGTAAATTGTAAGCAAATCATTCCAAGTACTTCTCTAAATTTTCATCCTCTTGTTGATTCATCCTAAAGATATAATCTTTAGAATCTTTCGATCTACAATAAGGTTGGTATTTCTTTAGGAATATTCTTCTCATGCCATCCCAATTAGTTATTGCATGTTCACCAAGTCCCATGAACCATCTTAGGGCTGATGCTTTTAATGTTGCTGGGAAGAGTCTAAGCCTATGGGCATCATCTATGTAACAATATGTTTGACATACAATGTCAAACTCAAACAAGAATGGATCTAGATCTTCTGAAGCCATGCCATAAAAGTTTGGTAACACAGAAGGAGGTATGTTTTTCATTTTTGTTTCCTCATCATGATTGTCTTCTGGTTTTTGAATAGGAAATTTAAAGGTTGACTCTTCCTCCTCTCTTTGATCTTGTTGTTGTTCAGGAGTGGGTCTTCTTGATGATCCTCCTCCTTCCTTAGCCATTTTGATAGATTCCTCTGGTGATTTAATTTCTTGTTCAGTGTCACTTGTTCCAAAGAGAAGTTTTTCTAGAGATTGTTGAGTTATTTTTCTACTTTCTCTTTTTGTAGAGGATTCGGGGAGATGTTTCTTCTATGATTCGTGTGCCAATAGGATTTGTCTCTCAATAAGTGTAAGTATTTGCCTTGATTTGTGTTTATCAGGACTAATTTTTGTATGGTGACCTTCTCAGCTGGAGTTGTGTGTTCAATTTTTCCTAAAGGGTATGCTCCTGGTGGTATGTTAGTTTTTGGATGGGGGGTTTTTATGAATCTACCTTTATTATCTCTAGATCTAGGCATAAGAAAACATGACTTCTAAAATGACAATTAAAATCAAATCTATGTAGTGTTTTTATTTGTTTTTGTTTATTTTAATTTTATTTTTTTTATATATTTTGTTTTTTTCGAAATCCTCTAGCTGCACCTCCCCGGCAATGGCACCAAAATGTAGTCGTTAATCTACGGTGCTAGATTAGACTAAATTTAATGTCAACCAAGGTAGGTAAACTTAGAGGCACGTGTCAAAGTCTATAGACCTAAAAGGATCTCATCTACCTAACTAAGTGTCTACTGTGACAGGCTACAACACTCCTTTACAGGAGATTGAAATATGTTTCCTTTCACACTTTAACACTCAAATCATCTAATTTAATTAACTGTTCTAAAGAAACAGCGTGTTACTAGTATGAGTTTTAAACCCTCTTACAAGGAATCATACACAAAAGCTCTTTCCAGCTAACACACTAAGCATTCATGAAAACCAAAAAACTCTTTTAAGCACACTAAAACTCAAATGCATAAAAACAGAGTCCACAGAAATACTTTGAAATTCAATGGTCGATCAAATCTTTTACAAGATCTTGTTCAATAATCTAGCAATCGAATTCTCAAACTATCACCATGAATCATACAATAATACTTGCAAGAACTTCTAATGGAATCAATAAATTCACAGGAAATAAAATAACATCAAACGCTATTCAACACTATTCAGATTTGAAAACACTATGGAAATGAAAATAAAAGTATACCAATCTCCACGTAGGGCCCATCCACGCTTAAGTGGCACACTTAGGAAATTTCAAGTGATGAAAACGTTAACGCATAATCACTGTAATGGTGAAACGATGCCTGTAATTAAGTTCTGGAAATCAAATTACATGCAAGAGCAATGTTCTGGAAACAATACACAAGAACAACAACGTTCTGGAAAATACAATACGCAGCCTTTTAATCTGCTTGTCCCCTATACTCCGTTCACTAACTTTCCCTTCTAGTCTATAATCGAATGTACATACATTATCATGCAAATGTTTCTGCTTCTACAAAAAAAGGTGATTTTTGTCTTTTCTAATATTAACTGATTTCCAAAACAAAATGAAATCCGTTTAGGTAACTCTGGCTTTTTGCTGCTTTTGTGACCAAAAAGGCTGGGTTTGACCAGCATTGACCATGTATCCATGAGCTTTAGATTCGTTGTTGAATAGATCTTTCACCATCTATGTACATCCTAGATCATGTTCCTATCCTTTGTTTTGATTTTCCTGCCATGCCACGTGTCACATCATAAACCATTTACAGGAAGTCATGACATCCTGTAATTTTGTTGAAATTTTCTAATTTTTAACATAAAAATTCACAAATTAAATCTAATGTAAAATAACAACTATAATGCTTTGATTAATCAATTTCAATGGACTATGAGGGGTTTATGGGAGAAAATGATAGACAAATGATGGATTTCTAGAAGAAAAGGATGGCAATGAAATGGTACCAACATCGAACATGGTTTATTTTCATATTGAGACAATCTTTGTCACAATGTCACATTGGACTATGGTTGACCACGAGTATAAACACAAAGGATTGATATTATTAACCCAAAGGGATTAATAAACCCAAAGGATTAATATTAAAAAACCAATGGATTATAAAACAAAGGGAATAACATTAAACTCTAGGATGAATATTAAACCATAGGAATATAAACCATAAAATTAACAAACCCAAGAGATTAATATTGTAAACACTAGGCTTATTTAACCCTTTGATTAATATTATAAACCCAAGGAATTATATCATAAACCTAATGGTTCTAAACCCAATGGATCTATCTTAAATCATAAGATTAATATTATAAACTCTATTAATAATATTATACCCTAAGAATATGAATGCTTACATTAACACTCAAGGGATATATATTATAGACACAAGGCATTAATAAAAACAAGGGATTATTAGTAAAAATATAAAATAACCGAAAGATTAATATTGTAAACACAACGTATATAAACTCTAAGATAAATTATATTATAAACACTAAAATGACCATGGTTGACCATGGTTGATTTTCAAATTAAGACAATATTTATCACAATGCAATGCTAGACAATGATTAATTTTCATATTGTGAGAATATCTGTCACAATGTGACATTGGACCTTGGTTAACGATGGTTGACCATGATTGATGATGGTTGACCATGGTTGATTTTCATATTGACAATCTTTGTCACAATGTGATGTTGGACAATGGTTGACCATGGTTGGCCATGGATGACCATGGTTGTGACAATGTGACATTGGACCATGACACAATCATTGTCACAACGTGACCATGGCTATTGATGATCATTGACCATGATTGACCATTGTTGAATTTCATATTGAGACAATCTTTGTCACAATGCAATGTTGGACTATGGTTAACGATGATTAATTTTGATATTGCGACAATATTTCTCATAATGCGACACTGGACCATGGTTGACCATGATTAACTATGATTGATTTTAATTTTGAGACAATCTTTGTCACAATGTGACATTTGACCATGGTTGACTATGATTGAAGATGGTTGACCATGGTTGATTTTCATATTCAGAAAATCTTTGTTATAATGTGATGTTGGAGCATGGTTTACAATGAATGACCATGGTTAACCATGGTTGATGATGTTTGAGCATGGTTGATTTTCATATCGAGATAATATTTGTCACAATGTGACATTGGATCATGGTTGATTATGGTTGACCATGACTATAAACCCAATGTATTGATATTATAAACCCAAACGATTAATATTAAAAAACCAAGGGATTATAAACCCAAGGGAGTAACATTGAACCCTAGTATGAATATTAAACCCTAGGAATATAAACCATAAATTTAATAAACCCTAGAGATTAATATCATAAACACTAGGCTTAATATTAAAGCCTAGGAATATGACCCTATGATTAATATTATAAACTCGCGGAAACTATATTATAAACCTAATGGATTATAAACCCAAGGGATGTATATAAAATCTTAGGATTAATATTACAGATTCTATCAATAATATTATAACCTAGGAATATGAACCCTTACACTAATAACCCATGAGATTGATATTATAAACCCAAGGAACTAATAAAAAAAATGGGTTAATACTAAAAACCTAAAAAATCCAAAGGATTAATATTGTAAACCCATGCTATATAAACCCTAAGATAAATGGTATAATCCCTAAAACAAATATGGTTAACCATGGTTGACCATTGTTGATTTTCATCTTGAGATAATATTTTGCGCAATGCGACGTTGACCATGGTTGGCCATGATTGATTTTCATATTGAGATAATATTTGTCACAAAGTGACATTGGACAATGGTTAACCATGGTTGACCTTAATTGACAATGGTTGGCCATGGTTGACTTTCATATTTACAATCTTTGTCACAATGCAAAGTTCGACCATGTTTGTGGCAATGTGACATTGGATCATGGCTATTGACCATAATTGACCATGATTGACCATGGTTGATTTTCATATTGACACAATCTTTGTCACAATATGATGCTGGACCATGGTTGAGAATGGTTGACCATGCTTGACGATGGCTAATTTTGATATTGAGACCATCTTTGTCAAAATGTGACATTGAACCATGGTTAACCATGATTGACCATAGTATATTATCATACTGACCATGGTTGATTTTCATTTTGAGACATTCTTTGTCACAATGTGACACTTGACCATGGTTGACTATGGTTGAAGATGGTTAAGCATGATTGATTTTCATATTGAGAAAATCTTTGTTATAATGTGACATTGACCATGGTTGATGATGGTTGAACATGGCTAATCTTCATATTAAGATAACTTTTTCCACAATGTGACATTGAATCATGGTTGACCATGATTATAAACCCAAGTTATTGATATTATAAACTAAAGGGGCTAATAAGTGCCAGGGATTAATACTCAAAACCCAAAGGATTATAAACCCAAGGGAATAATATTAAACCTAGGGATTTAATATTATAAACCCAAGCTATGTAAATCCTAAAATAAACATGGTTGACCATCATTGACTATGGTTTATTTTCATATCAACACAATTTTTGTCACAATGCGACGTTGGACCATGGTTATTCATGATTGATTTTCATATTGAGATAAGCTTTCTCACAATGCAAAATTGGACCACAGTTGACCATGATTGGTTCTCATATTGAGACAATATTTTTCACAACGCAACTTTGGACCATGGTTTACCATGGAAGACCATGGTTGTCGTAATGTAATGTTCGATGAAGAGGCAATCTTCGTCAAAATCTGACCATGGTTATTGATCATAGTTAACCCTCATTGACCATGATTGATCATATTTGACTTTCATATTGAGACAATATTTTTCACTATGCGACGTTTGACTATGGTTGACCACAGATGACCAGGGTCTATTTGTGTTGACCATGGTTTATTTTCATATTGATGTTGATTGACCATGATTGACAATGTTTAACCATAATTGACGTGATTGACCATGGTTGACTATGATTGATTTTGATATTGAGACAATCTTTCTCACAATGTGATATTTGAATAGATATTATAAACTCTAAAATAAACATGTTTGACCATCGTTGAGCATGGTTGATTTTCATATTGACATAATCCTTGTCATAATGTGATATTGGACGATGGTTAACCATGATTGATTTCATATGGAGACAATATTTATCATAATGTGACATTAGACCATGATTGATTTTCATATTGAAATGATATTTTTCATAATATAACATTGTATCATGCTTAAATTTAAGTTATCCATAAACACATTTAGTTAAGAAAATCATTAAATAGCCCCATTTCAATAAAATCGTAAAAATTTATAAAATGCTGGCCCCCAAAATTGGTAAAAGAATTCTTACAATAATTTATTATTTTATGAAAAGAAACGTAGAAGCCAATACACGCTGTGAAAAGAAATACATGTAATTTAATAGTTGAGAAATGCAAAATTCGCGAATTTTAAGCTAACGAAAACAAAATTTCCAATATGTTTTAACTCTTGGCAATCCTACAGTTGGCACGGACTACTCCCTGGTTTCCATTCAATACATTAATATCTCCCATTTTTATCATTGCGGTAGAAATTTTTTTCTGCCATCCGACCATGTTAAAGCCCGAGTAAATACACCAAGATTAAGAGGAGTTAAAGATCATGGACGTATTCACTTCAGTCCATAATCTAGAAGATTGGGATCTCATATCCCACTCAGATGGAGAATATTTTGAAATATCCAGTGATTCTTTTGATTCAGATGTTGAGGATTTGCCTAATACTAGCAAAATAAGGTTAGAATCTGATTCCTCTGATTCTGATGAAACTTTTATTGCTAACATTAAGATGTTTTCCTTCAATAAAACAGATAATTTGCAGAATCAAATTAATGACATAAAGGCACAGTTAGCCCAGCTTGCACCATCCCAGTTAACAGCCAGGAGAAGATTGAAAGAAAATCTGGAGAGTTTAGAAAAACAATTGCCTTCCAAAAGGGTTACTGAGAATGAGTTTTTCGAAGCAAGAGAGTTTGATTCAATGTTCAAATCATTGAGTATTACAGAAGCCTCTCAAGATACAGGTATGGATGAAGTCACACTAGATTTGGTGTTTGGATCTGTTAGCAGCGTTGCATCCGATGTAAACATGCCACAATTAGCTATAACGCTGTTGTAATACAAGTTGTCCAGGATGAGTGGCGTTTGAGGATCCATGACCACGGTCGTGTTGCTGTTGTTGGGGCTGCCTTGGGGATAGCTCTACTTCAGTATCTAAACATACGTCGGCTCACGGGATGGGTCCATTGTGGTCGTGCCGTTGAAATTGTAGAACCTACTCACGAATGAAGTAGAATGACAGACACCAATTGTGTGTGCTCATGCATTCACCCAAACAACACAAACATGATTTTGTTGGAAATTTTATGGTGATTTTAAACACAAAAAACCAGAGAACAACGCTTTGATAATGGTGGAATTTTCTGCTAAATTCCTTAACAAAAGGACGACACAAAACTGCTCTGTTTCTGCACAAAAACTTTAAATTTCGTTTTCTGGACTTGGTGTTGCAGCAACACGATTCTGGTTTTGCAGCAATAGGAAATAACACTCTGTTTCTGTTAACACAGAAAAACAGAAAACTGTGTTGCTGTAACTGGTGTTGCAGCAACAGGAAACTGGAAACTGTGTTGTTGTAACTGGTGTTGCAGCAACACGATTTTGACGCTAAGTCACTTTAAAAAGTTGGGCGTCAAAATCACTTATAAATTTACAGTGAGATAATTGACGCTTGGTGTAACAGCAACTAAATGGCGTCAAATCACTAATAGACTTATAGAGTAAAATCAAAGTGTTTTTGACACTTGGTGTAACAACAACTGAAAACACAGCAAAACAGTAAACTTGTATTCTTTAAACAGTAAACAAAACTGATACAGTAAACTTCGCTGTTACAAGAGGAACGCTTCAGTTCCAGAAATCGATTTTCTTAACTCAGAAAATCGCAGGTTCAGCACTGCTGTGCATTTACAGAAGAGACACACTCTTGTTCTTCTAACCTTCACTCTTTTCTCTCAGAGTACAAAACAAAACTACTGTTCAGAAATTCTTACACTCACACAGAAAACAGAACTACTGTGCGTTACATTTATAGGAAAATAAAAATCTGATTAAACAATAAACTAAGCAAAATATATGCTGATCTTTATCTTTATATTTATTACAGAAGAGGCGGTGATGAAAAGTAAGTTGGTTGTCTGCAGGGGATTTAATTTCTGAATTTAATGCTCAAAAATATCATAAGACTTTGTGGCACCGAACAATCTGAAATAATTGCTGTAGATAAAATCTTTGTTCAGCATTTAGGTGATGCAGTTGGAATTAAATTCCAACACTCCCCCTTAATTTCAACTGCTGCATACCCAGGCATTTCCTGAAATGATCAAAACCTTTCTTTGGCAATGGTTTGGTCAAGATGTCAGCAAGCTGATCCTCTGTTCTGCGGTGCTGCAAAACAATTTCACCATTGTTAACCAATTCATGTATGAAGTGAAATTTGGTATCTATATGCTTTGTTCTTTTATGAAAAACAGAGTTTTTAGACAAAGCTATTGCTGAGCTATTGTCACAGTAAATGGTTGTGCCATTTTCTTGTGCATGACACAAATCTCTGAGAATTCTTCTCAGCCACACTGCTTGGCATGCTGCTGCTGTTGCTGCCACATACTCTGCCTCTGCTCTTGATAAAGCCACAACTGGTTTCTTCTTGGAAGCCCATGAGATGGCTCCCGATCCCATATTAAACACATATCCTGATGTGTTTTTCCTATCATCAACACTTCCAACCCAATCAATGTCCGTGTAACCTGTCAACATGAAACTTTCAGAAGAGGAGTATAAAATACCAAACCCCTTCGTTCCATTCACATACCTTAGAATCCTCTTGGCTGCCTACCAATGAGTCTCTTTCGGTCTTTCCATAAATCTGGAGATTAAACTCACAGCGTGCATAATGTTCGGCCTAGTTGCAGTTAAGTACATAAGGCTACCAACTATGCTCTTGTACAATTTTAGATCAATCCTTGCTGCTGTCTTCTTTGGTCAATTTCAGCGGCATTACAGTTGGAGTCACAGCTGCTTTGCTGTTCTGCATGTTAAATCTCTTCAACACAGCTTCTGCATATTTATCTTGAGAAATGAAAACACCATTTTCACTTTGGTCTACTTCAATTCCAAGAAAATATCTTAAGAAGCCCAAGTCAGTCATTTCAAATTCACTTTTCATGACTGCTTTAAAATCAGCAATGAGAGAAGCATCATTGCTAGTAAAAATCAGATCATCTACATATAAAACAACAATAATAATCTTACCGTCATTTTCCTTTATGTAGAGTGTGGGTTCACCATCACACTTGTCAAACCCATTCTCAATCATATAAGCATCTATTCTGTTGTACCATGCTCTTGGAGCTTGCTTCAGCCCATAAAGAGCCTTCTTCAGTTTGCAAACTTTATGCTCTTGGCCATCAACTTCATAACCTGGAGGTTGTTCAACATAAACCTCTTCTTTTAACACTCCATTCAGGAATGCAGATTTAACATCCATCTGATAAATCTTCCATTTGTGTTGTGCTGCAATAGATAACACTGTTCTAACTGTTTCCATCCTTGCTATCGGTGCAAAGGTTTCATCATAGTCTCTACCTTATTACTGCTTGTAGCCTTTCACAACAAGTCTTTCTTTATGTCTGTCAATCTTTCCTTCAGCATTGCTTTTGGTCTTATCGACCCACTTAACTCCATTGGAATTTTTACCTTCAGGGAGGTCCACTAACTCCCATGTTTTACTCTTTTCAATTGCACCAATTTCTTCATTCATTGCTTCAATCCATTTATCTTTATTTACAGCATCTTCAAAATGAACTGGGTCATCAACATGACAATATAAAGTGAATAATGTATTTAGACTGGTATTGGTACTTACCTCTCCTTGTTCATAAATCTCATTCAGATTTCTGAATCTTGGTCTTCTTGGCGTGCTGGAAGTTCCATCTGAACTTGAGGGTATTTCAGATCCCTGTGGTGTGCTTGAAGAAGCACTGCCTTGACTTCTTAAGGGTGTTCGAATTCCAGCTTGTGGTGTGGTTTGCTGAATTTGCTGTGGTGGAGGAGGAACCACCAAGGAAGGATTATTTGCTGCTGTCCCTTCCTGTTCTTCTTCATGAGACACTATTGTCTTCACATTCACTGTCTTTTCTAGACTTCCATCCCAAGCTTCATCTTCAATGAACTGCACATCCCTGCTTATAATCAATTTCTTAGTGGATGGATTATAGAGTTTATATGCTTTTGACTCATCACAATATCCAACAAACACACACTTCTCCCCCTTACTATCAAGCTTTCTCCTTAGCTGATCTGGTACATGTGCATAAGCTACACAACCGAATATTCTCATGTGAGTGATAGTTTGCTTTTGACCACTCCATGCTTCTTCTGGTATTCTATTCATGACAGCTTTAGTTGGGCATCTATTCAAGATGTAAACTGCGCAAGTGACAGCTTCTGCCCAATACTCATGAGGCAAGTGTTTTTCCTTCAGCATACTTCTAACCATGTCAAGAATGGTCCTATTCTTCCTTTCAGCAACACTGTTTTGCTGAGGTGTGTACCTTGCTGTGAACTGCTTTTGTATGCCATTCTCTCTGCAAAACTGCAGAAAGTCTTGGGAGATGTATTCTCCTCCTCTGTCTATTCTGAGCACTTTGATGTAATGCCCACACTGCTTCTAAACAAGAGTTTTGAAGTGGCGGAATTTCTCAAACACTTCACTCTTCTGTTTCAGCATATACACCCATGTCTTTCTAGTGTAATCATCAATGAAAGTTAAAACATATCTATTTCCGCCAAGTGATGGTACTTGCATCGGTCCACACACATCAAAGTCAATTTTTGCCCTTATACTCTTTCCTGCTGGAAAGCTTTCTTTGTGTTGCTTGCCCAATATGCAGCCTTCACAAAGGCTGTCCGGCTTTTCAATCAACAACAATCCTTTTACCATTCTCTTTCTGTGCAACAAATTCAGGCCTCCGAAATTGAGATGTCCAAATCTCAAGTGCCACAACCAATTCTCATATTTCACTTGTTCCTGAAAAACTTCTTGTGTTACAGCTGCAATAGTTCTTCCTTCCTTCAAATCTGCCCTGATTTTGAGAGGAAACATTCTATTGCTGGTCATCTGCACTTGTGCAATGATCTTCTTACTTGGAGGTATATCTGTGATTGTACACATATCATCTTTGAAGAACACGTTGTAACCTTTATCAATGAGCTGCCCAATGCTCAAAAGATTACATTTCAGGCCAGGTACATAGTATACATCTGGCACAATCATCTATTCTCCATTTCTTGCTCGGATACTGACTCTGCCTTTACCCTTGACAGCTATCTTACTATCAGTCCCTGTTGTTACCTCAGATTTCACATCTTCATCCAGATTGGCAAACATTGCAATATTTCCAGTCATGTGATTACTACAACCTGAGTCTAAGAACCAAACATCTTCTTGTTTGTCTTATGCAATGTTACATGTTAACAACACATTCTTTGGGTTCTTATTTTATTCATTTGCAAAACTAACATTCTGCCTACCATTCATGTCATTTTGTTTTTTCCTACATTCATTGGCATAGTGCCCATATCTCTTACAATAATGACATTGGACTTGGGATTTGTCATACCTTTGTCCATGAGCTTGCTGTTTGCTTGAACCTTCATCTTGGTTCTGATTACAGCTCCTTCCGCTTGTGCTTGCAGGATAATATTTGTCTCTGTTTTGGCTTCTTCCACGACCTCTATTAGTGGCTCTGCCTCAGCCTTTTCTTTGGCTGAAAGACATCTGAGTCTTGAATGCTTGCTCAAAAGAGGAATCCATTCCTCTACTCAGTTTGTGTTCATGAGACATAAGAGAAGCACTCAGTTCATCTACCATGAACTGTGAGAGATCTTTTGTTGCTTCTATTGCTACCACAACAGCTTCAAACCTTGAGGGTAAACATCTCAAGATCTTCTCTACGATCGTTCTTTCTTTAAGGATTTCACCATGAGATCTTATCTGGGTTATCAACCCAATAACCTGAGTGAAGAATGAATATATTGTATCAGATTCCTTCATGTTGAGTGTTTCAAAGTCTCTCCTCAACATCTGCAACTTTGCAGTCTTCACTTTCTCCATGCCTTGATAGGCAGTTTTGAGAATATCCCATGCCTCTTTGGATTTTGTTGCTGCTGCAATCCGTGGAAAGATACTTTCATGTACTGATTGGAAGAGAAGGAAGAGGGCTTTGGCATCTTTCTTCTTGTCAGTCTTTAGCTGGTCTCTTTCTGCTGCTGTCAAAGCAGCCAGTGCTGTTGCATCTGCAGGTTCAGCATAGCCAGTTTCAACCAGCTCCCATTTTCCTTGAGAAGCAAACAATGCTTTCTTTTTTATGGACCAATCATTGTGATTTTTCCCATTACATTGTGGCAGTTGGGAATTTTTCAAACCTGTTTTAGCATCTGCCATCTTAAAAGAAAAGATGCTAACTGTAAAATTAAAAACAAGCAAAAACTTTCTCTGCTGGAAAAAATCTGCTCTCTGAACTTCTTACAGCTCCTACAGTGAAAAACAAACTCTGTTTTTGACTCACTAAGTGCCTAGACTGGCTCTAATACCATGTTCGAAATTTTATGGTGATTTCAAACACAAAAAACCAGAGAACAATGCTCTGATAATGGTGGAATTTTCTGCTAAATTCCTTAACAAAAGGACGACACAAAACTGCTCTGTTTCTGCACAAAAACTTTAAATTTCGTTTTCTGGACTTGGTATTGCAGCAACACGATTCTGGTGTTGCAGCAACAGGAAATAACACTCTGTTTCTGTTAACACAGAAAAACAGAAAACTGTGTTGCTGTAACTAGTGTTGCAGCAACAGGAAACTGGAAACTATGTTGCTGTAACTGGTGTTGCAGCAACACGATTTTGACGCTAAGTCACTTTAAAAAGTTGGGTGTCAAAATCACGTATAAATTTACAGTGAGATAATTGACGCTTGGTGTAACAGCAACTAAATGGCGTCAAATCACTAATAGACTTATAGAGTAAAATCAAAGTGTTTTTGACACTTGGTGTACAGCAACTGAAAAAACAGCAAAACAGTAAACTTGTATTCTTTAAACAGTAAACAAAACTGATACAGTAAACTTAGTTGTTACAAGAGGAACGCTTCAGTTCCAGAAATCGATTTTCGTAACTCAGAAAATCGCAGGGTCAGCACTGCTGTGCATTTACAGAAGAGACACACTCTTGTTCTTCTAACCTTCACTCTTTTCTCTCAGAGTACAAAACAGAACTGCTGTTCAGAAATTCTTACACTCACACAGAAAACAAAACTACTGTGCGTTACATTTATAGGAAAATAAAAATCTGATTAAACAATAAACTAAGCAAAATATCTGCTAATCTTAATCTTTATATTTATTGCAGAAGAGGCAGTGATGAAAAGTAAGTCGGTTGTCTGCAGGCGATTTAATTTCTGAATTTAATACTCAAAAATATCAGAAGACTTTGCGGCACCGAACAATCTGAAATAACTGTTGTAGATCAAATCTTTGTTCAGCATTTATGTGATGCAGTTGGAATTAAATTCCAACAGATTTTACTTAACATATACTTTTTCTTAAACATTTTTGTCATCTAGTAGCATTGACATGTTAATGGTTTGCAGGTCTGAGAATATACCTGACAATGTAACCATCTCGTCCTAAGATAGGCCTTTGGCTGCAAATAACTGAGTTAGCTGTGTTAAATTGAAGGTAGGGGGAGGTATATTTCCGCGAATGTTGGAAGCTAGTGATATATTTCCATCCTTTCTTCCAGCTGGAACTTCCCAGGAGAGGGGAATTGGACATGCCTGCGATCAATAATCATTAATTATTAGAATGCATTGAGCATTGTCGTCATGCTATGCTATAATTAATTTAAATTTAATGGTCATTAAGACAATACCATTGATGCCCTATCTTTGGGCATATCGCCTCTATTTGCAATTTTTCTTCATCAATCACGTCGAATCCTCCAAGGCTCGGATTGTTAGCCGGAGAGTCTTTCTCCGCTTTCAACTGGCTAGGAATGGAATCGATGAGAACAGAACCATCGCATCCCTGAAAGTGCAGGAGTTCCACATCCGTATTTCAAAAACCTCATTCATTTACAGTGTAGCAAAGTACATTACCACACGTAATTTTGATACCTACCCTGACAAAACAGTTGCGGAAATGTAACCGTATAAGCTTAGAAGCTACTCCAATAAAGTTAAGGAACGCACTACTAACTACTTGACACACAGTGGGTTCAGCTTGTGGACAAATAGTATTGTAATAGCCCACTACAAGGTTTCCACTTACTACAGCCCCAGCTAAGGCACAAAATAATATAGAAAAGAGGGTCACCTTATGGCACAGTCTTCGCCATTTCACCTCCCTGGAAACCGACATCAAGAAAAACCAGAAAATGAAGTCGTTCCAATCATTAATTTGCTTACAAATATGGATCTCGAAAACGTCTATTAGAAAGCCTGAAAGACCATCTTTTTCTACCCATCTATTGAAAGAACAACTGGGAGTTGATCGATCGTTGAGCTAGAAGTCAAGTTTGTAACTGAATAGTGAGAATCATGTATGTGAAGCTACAAGTATTTATAGATGTATATAACAGTATTAGTGTCGGTGAATGGCATTGATCTAATAAATGTTACAGTTATGAGCAGTAGCCAGAGCTTAGAATATTAGGAATTCCATGGATATCAGTAAAAAGTCAATTATTATTTGTTCCACTCTTCTCTCATGTTCTATAAGATTTTAGATTTAAAACTATTTCTGAAATTTAAAATCAAGTTCAAAAACCGTAGACTACCTCACATCCTATCTCTTGAACTTATTTCGATTGAGAGTTCTAAAAATATTTCAAAATCTAATAAAAATGGTCATCTTGTCTAACCCAAAAACACGTCTCGTCTGAAGCAACATCACTCATCTTGTGTGTGACCCTACCTATCATGCCCCTACATTGGTGGTGATCTTCCAACTGCTTTATAGGAGGTGTGGCACCATTGACCCTTTTCTTTTCACCAATACTCATTGTCATGGACTACGCTTACTTCGATACCTAGTTAATTTTCCAATTTCAACAAGTGCATATTTTCATTATAACACAATAGAAACCATTAACATTCACCATAAGCAACATTAACCATGAAATGCATAATAGTATAAATGGGAGGGGAAACTCCCTATAATCAGCTTGCCCACAATATATTATATCAGTTTACAATATACAAGTTCAATCCTGAGGAAACCCCAAATTTATAGTTAGAATATTTTCACATTCAATGGCACAACACGTTTAGCTAGCTTGTCGGGCATGCCCACACGGTCGCCCAAACGATACTTGCCCAACTCATCATTTTTCTCTGCACGCTCTCCCGAACGTGTTTCATTCATCTCGTTGGTCGGTTGTCGTTCACCATTTTCTCGGTGCCTTCGTGCGCCCTCACCCGATGTTCAACCCAACTCTCCAACTCGTCAACTCGGTGGGCGCTCCACCAAATGCCCAACTCACTAACTGTAGGTCGTTCACACCGAACGCCCAACTCTTCACGCGGCGAGTCATTCACACCATGCCCGCACTCGTTCGATGCACAACCTAAACTCTTGCACGATACACTCGTTCACCAAATCGTGTCATTCGGCTAGATGCCCTGTCACGCCCTCACACACTGTACCGTGCGCTTGAACAACTTCCCGAATGACTTCCGCCGAGATGCCCTACCACTCCTTTGCCCGATGTGTCATTGGGACAGACGCCTTTCCGCACCCTTGATCAACTTCCTGAATGAACACCCTACCGTGCCCTTGGCTCATTCAACAATCTATGTGTGCGTCTGCCCATGCGCCCTGGCTCGCCCTACTACGCCCTCGACCTGCACCTCAGTTCGCATTTTCCATTTTGGTGTGAGTGCTTTAGCCCTTGACCCCCTGCATTATGCCTTGTGTTTCAGATATTCAACGTTCACACTTCTCTGCTCCATGTTTGAAGACTTATGCTTGATTGTTGGATGACGACATGACTCCCAACGCCATCTCACTTATATTGTTACGCTGCCATGGAGTGTCACGTCGGCTCGCCTAGCCAACCTTCGTTCAGCCCTTCGTTTTATCTTTTAAATGGGTAGGCATGCCCCTTGATCGACCCATCATTTCATACTTCGCACGTCAACTAGTTGGCTGCGCGCCCTGCCTGATACCGCCTCACACTATAAACCAACCACCTCCAACGCTTAGCCACATTTCAACATTCGACCCTCGCATTTCTTCCCCATGCATTGTTTCTCCATAGTTCGTCACCCTCTCACGCCCTCACCGTGTCCCCTACAGCTCATGGACGCTACATTCTCCTCCACCTGAAATCATTGTCGTCCTCGACAATTTCCCATCCCATCAACCACTTGTCACCAAGATGCTCATCCACACAACTATGGATATGGGTAATCCAGATGTATACACCATCAACCTGTTTCCATGCCATAGATGTGCCACTACTCTGCTAGGAACCATGTGCTGGTACCCCTCATGTCAGTGATTAGTTGGGTAGCTAATCCAACCATGCATTGCCTCCACAAGAACTCATGCCCATACATCGCCATGACTGTCTACTGCATGCTAGTTGTAAATCTATGTCATCTCACCCCTAGATGTCTGCTCAAATATTTAGGGACTCACTGGCATCAGCAACTAACAATGAGCCGCATCTTCTAAGTCATCTAAGAAGATGTGGAAGGAGTAGAGCCTGAAGGCTCTCACTCACTAATTAGCTCAATCGATCTGTCTGGATCTTCAACTTCCATCCTCTGCAAATATGCCTCCAGATCCTCCATCTAGACATTCGGGCTCACATACTCTTTGTCATTGTCATCTTCATCCTCTACTTCCTCTAGCCTCCTAGAAAAATCCAAAATGCTATCTGACAAAGCCCTAATAACCTGTGACTGTTCCGTAAGCTTTGCCTCTACAATAAACATCCGCTTATAGACCTCATCCATATGCTTCCGATCCCCCATCTGCATCACTGCTAACTTACACTCGGGTCTTGTTACCCCAACAGTTGGAACACCAAATGGTACATCTTCCCGTCCATCGTAAATGTACATCTTATTCAAATGTCGAACAATCATCGCTTCATATTGTTTCAAAAATTCCATTCCCAGTACAGCTTCATAGTCATCAATCCGCACTATAGTGAAGTCAACTTTCCCGCTCCACTCACCAAGTGTTGTGTCCACCTTTTCAGCCACACCAATCACAGAATTAGGTGGAGAATTCACTATCTTCATTTGTGCCTACACCAGTACAATTTTTAGCCCAATCCTTCTCACAATATCTTCACTCGTGAAGTTGTGGGTAGCGCCACTATCCAACATAGTAAGTGCATCAACACTCCCAATCTTCATTTAAACATACTCCAAACTTTTTATTTCTGGATCTCTTCATGAGATCACTTCCGTAGTAGATGTAGCTCCAAGAATCTGCATCACCCCCACAAAAGTCTCTACTTTCTTTGCATTGGACTGTGCCATCATAGCCACTTTTGGTCTTGAAGGACAATTCTTCATTATATTTGGTTCCTTGCATATCCAACACTTCAATGGTTTCTTCGTCTTCATCTTATCATATGATTGTGAAGCATCTTCTTTGGTAGTTTTCTCTTTCAGCTTATCGAACTTCTTATTTTTCTCATGAGAAGCTTCGTTATAATGCTCCACCAAACGATCTACATCAACAAAAGCCTCCTCAAGTGTCTTAATCTTCTGTCTCTTCACTTCATTTCACGCTGAAGGTTTCATCCCTATAACAATGTTGAACACCTTGTCCCTCTTCACCATGTCCAGAAGTTCGAGAATTGCACTTTCAAACTCTCACTGATATGCTTGCAGACTTCCTGTTTGCTTCATATACTTTATCTTCATCCTCGCATCCCATTTTTCATCCTATGGACTAAAGTGGGTTTGTAAAGCCTTCTTCATGTCATTCCATGAAGTTATGTCTTTAGCAGCCATTGGAAATCTGATCCATCCTCCTTTGCCACCACATATTATCATCCTTTGTTAAGATTTGAGCAGCTACGTTCAGTTTAGTTTCCTCATCACGTAATCCCAAACACTCCAAGTACTGTTCCATGTCCCATAGAAATTTTCCAAGAGTTTTCTCACTCTTTGTACCATCCTAAGAATCCGGTTCTTTGACTTTGACACGAGACACTCCTCCACCTGAGTTATGTCTCACGGCCCTCTTCGAAACTGCGATCTCATCTCGATCTTCATCAAGAGCTTGCTGCAATTTGACGATTTCAACCAAATCTTGATTTCTTGCTTCACTAATCTTCTTGACTTATTCTTCAATTTGTGTATACTTCCATTCAGTATACTCGTATCAGTCTAGTTAAAATCCCATTACTCATTCATTCCAATACCCTGTTCATAAAATCTTCTCCAGCATTAAGGCTAGATTCACCTGTCATAACCTGAGGTTACTCTGCCATACCTGCCATCTGCTTTCTTTGCGATCTAGTATAGACCATTCACCAAAGATGTCACTTTATCACCTGCAAAACTTGAACTCTCTACCAAGTCTTCAGTCCTCCTTCGTCATGTACCTGCCTAGCTTGACTGAAGTGCAGTGGGATCAGCTTGTCAACTGTACGCTTGAATCACCAAAGCCACTAGCGTTCCACAGAATGTGGAGGGCTTTGATACCACTTGTCTTTCCCTTACACCAGTGGTAACGTTCCAACTGCTTTATAGGAGGTGTGACACCACTGACCCTTTTATTTTCACCAATACTCACGGTCATGGACTATGCCTACTTCGATACTTAGTTAATTTTCCAATTTCACCAAGTACATATTTTCATTATAACACAGCAGAAACCATTAACATTCACCATAAACAACATTAACCACGAAATGCACAATAATATAAATAAGAGGGGAAACTCCCTGTAATGAGCTTGACCACAATATAATATATCAGTTTACAATACACAAGTTCAATCCTGAGGAAACCCCAGATTTACACTTAGAATATTTTCACATTCATTGGCACAACACATTCAACCAGCTCGTCGAGCATGCCCACATGGTCGGCCGAATGATCCTTGCCCAACTCATCATTTGCCTCTGCATGCTCACCCGAATGTGTTTCATTCAACTCGTTGGTCAGTTGTCATTCACCATTTGCCCAATGCTTTCATGCGCCCTCACCCGGTGTTCAACCCAACTCTCCAACTCGTCAACTTGGTGAGTGCTCCCAACGAATGCCCAACACACCAACCGCAAGTAGTTCACACTGAATGCCTAACTCTTCACTGGGCAATTCGCTGACACCATGCCCATACTCGTTCAACACACCATCCGAACCCTTGCACGATACATCCATTCACCAACTTGTGTCGTTTGACCGGACACCCTACCGTGCCTTCGCAAGCCCTGTCGAGCCCTCGAATGACTTCCCAAATGACCTCCGCCCAGACACCCTGTCATAGCTTCGCTTGATGCGTCATTCACCCAAACACCCTACACCACCCTCAAATGACTTCCTGAACGAACACCCTACCACACCCTCGACCTGCACCTCAGCTCGCACTTCCTGTTTTGGCATGAGTGCTTCGGCACTTGACCGCTTGCACTATGCCTCGTGTTTCAGACCTTCAACCTTCACACTTATTTGCTCCACGCTTGAAGACTTATACACTTACACTGCCATGGAGTGTCACATCGGCTCGCCCAGTCGACCTCCATTCAACACTTCATTTTATCTTTTAAATGGGTTGGCTTGCCCCTCGGTTGACCCATCATTTCATACTTCCCACGTCAACCAGTTGGCTAGGCGCCCCGCCCGGGACTGCCTCACACTATGAACCAACTGCCTCCAACACATAGTCGCATTTTAACATTCGACCCTCACATTTCTTTCCCACCGCACTGTTTCTCCCTAGATCATCACCCTCGCATGCCCTCTCACCCCCTTGCCATGTCGCCTACAGCTCGTGGACACTACACTACTGCACGCAGTCTCTCTAACGCTTCCTCTTGCTATGGAACAAAACTAATTATGTATCAAGGACATAACATAATGGTTTGGTTTCTGTAATTGGTCATCAAATAGACATCACATACTCTAATTCACTTTCACTGAAATTTTCTGTAAGTCCTTTTCAAACATATGTCACATATTATCATCTTGTTTCATCGAAATTACATATACTACAAACATGGCCATACAAATGCTTCGAAGTTGTAAAGATATAAAACATTTAATTGTCATGTTTAATAATACTAGGTTTAATAGATGTACGAATATAATAAATTGTCAATATAAGGCAGTGATTGGTTCTAACTTGTACTTCTGCCACTAAATACTCAAGCAAAGTCAATCTATGCCCTAGAAAGTTTGTATCACGCATTATTTGACACCTTCATATTTTACGATGTTGCTTGCTCAGATTCGACCCGCAAGTTTAGGAAAGGTCATGCTATTATATATTTAGGTCATGTTGTTACATATTATCAGTACATATCATCGTCACGTTGCATTGTAGTACTCAATATGTTATATTATAGTGGAGGGCGGTAAAAGTGGTTGGAATCCGGGCAAAAAAAATCAATTTTTTTTGTAGAGGTAGTTTTCAAATCAGGTTTTTGACTATGGAAATGGATTCAACACCATGGACACCTAAAATTTTGAAGTTTAACCACTATAATTTAGATATACAAAAATCCTTGCCAAATTTTCTCAAAATATGACTGGAACTCCTATAGAGAAAAAAAAACATTCTCATTTGTTAGAAAAATATTTGGGAGGGCAAAGGAGAGGACTCTAGCTCAAAATTCAATTGCAGGAAAGTCAACTTCAGGAAAGTAAGTGTTATCTTGCGGTAAGGATATCACAACTACACAGAGGCTTAAATAATAAATAGGAAATAACTAAACTGAGTAGAAACAAAAAGGTTGTGGTAAATTACTCATGAAGGTTTAAGACCACATGGCAACATAACATACTTTGTAGTATATTTCAAAACATAGGAAAATAAAAATGGAAGTTGCACACCAAGTGAAAACACAAAAGACTTAATGCTATTTGCGCATCACTGGGGTTGCAGAGTAAATGTCTATAAAACTCATGTAAAACCGGTTTTCACGCACCCATTAATATTTCCTCCACAATTTTCTCCTCACTACCTCACAAACTTTCACCCTCTCTCTCTCGCTCTTTAACTTGCCCCACTATAAAAATGACTTTTACATCCATATTTATCTAAACATATGAATTTGGCATTAATACATGACAGAGAAAATAATTAATATGCAGCATGAGCGATTTTACATAGTGATTGGTTTTCTAAACTTGCAGGTGTTGTGGAGTATGGGAAACAATTGCGAAGTGAATGCTTGGCCATATCTATTTACCAAAATTCATTAAATGCCTTAACTCCTATGTTGTGTTGTGTAATGGTCAACATTGTACTTCTGCTCTAACTTCAGTCCTTTTGCCTGCAAACAAAATCACAACCATGTGGTAGTTGACTAGTTAAGCATGGTGTTTGTGAGTGTGTTTAAGGCGGTGGTTGAGATTAATATTTCCAACACTCCCCCTTAGTAACAACTATTGCCATTGACAATTCCCAAACAATCTCTGAGATAAACAAAATTTTCACGTGCCAATGGATTTGTGAAAATATTAGCAAACTATTCCTGTGGCCTACAGTGCTGCAACATAATTTCATCATTGTTAATCATCTCTCAAAGAAAATGATATTTAGCATCAATATGCTTGGTCATCTTGTGAAAGACAAAATTCTTTGACAATGCAATTGTGGATGTGTTGGCGCAGAAAACAATTGTCGTTCCGTCTTGGTCATGGCAAATATCCCTCAACGTCCTTCTCATCCAAACTATCTAAGAGGCTTATGCTATCGTGGCAACCTATTCAGCTTCTGTTGCTGACAATGAAACTATTGGTTTCTTCTTGGAAGCCCATGAAATGGCTTCAAAACCTAAATGAAAAACATATCCTGACATGCTCTTTCTGTCATTGACACTTCCTGCCCAATCACTTTCATTGTAACCAACCATCATCAAATCACTTGCTGTGGTGTACAAAACGACATACTATTTTGTCCCATTGACATAACTTAGAATCATTTTCGCTGCTTTGCAATGTGTTTCTTTGTGTGTCTCCATGAAAATTGACACCAAAATCACTACATACATTATATCTAGCCTAGTGGTGGTCAAATACATAAAGTTTCCTATCATAGTTTTGTATAATGTCAGATTGACATTGTTGTTGCAATATTATTGCTCAACTTCAACCCATGAGAGTGGAGTTGGTGCGAGCTTGTTGTTCTACATCTTAAACCTCTCCAAAATGTCTCCTACATACTTTGCTTGAGAGATAAAAATGCCAATTTATGTTTGCTTTACTTCTATGCCCAAAAAATACCTTAACAACCCAATTATTCATTTCAAATTCACTCTTCATGACTTCTTTGAAATCAACAATGAGGAAATCATCACTTCCTATGAAAATCAAATCATCTACATATAAGATGACAATAAGAATCTAACCATCACTCTCTTTGATGTAGAGATTAAGATCACCATCACATTTGTCGAAACCATTGTCCAACAAGTAAGCATCTATCCTATTGTACCATGCATGCAATGCTTTCTTTAGCCCATAAAGAGCTTTCCTCAATCAATACACTTTGTCTTCTTGGCCTTCTACCTCATAACTAGGTGGTTGTGCAGCATACACTTCCTCTTTCAACACTCCATTCAATAACATTGATTTTATGTCCATTTGATACACTTTCCATTTATGTTGCACGACAATCGCCACAACTGTACACAGTGTCTCCATCCTTGCAATTGGCCCAAACATCTCCGAATGATCTCTTCCATGCTGCTCCTTGTATCAATTGACAACTAGCCTTGCTTTCTGTCTTTCATTCTTCCCATTGACATTGCTCTTGGTCTTATAGACCCACTTCACTCCAATGACTTCTTTTCCTTGTGGAAGGTTCACTAACTCCCATGTGTCATTCTTTTCTATTGCTTCTATTTCTTCCGCCATTGCTGCAACCCATTTTTCTTCTTTGACTGCATCTTCAAAGTGGATTGGGTCATCTACATGACAAAACAAAGCAAATAATGAATTCAGACTATCGCTGCTATTAACTTCATCTTGCTCATAAATTTCATTTAAATTTCTGAATTTTGTTCTTCTTGTGATTGCTGAAGATGGGCTTGACAATTCACTTGGTGTTTCTCTTTGAGGCATGCTTGGAGAAGCACTTGCATGATTGAACGATGTTGTCCTATTATTTGTTAATGGTGTTGTTTTTGGCCTACTTTGTTGCACTTGAATAGGTGTCGAGGGAGTCACTATTGAGGATTTACTTGCTGCTGTCAATTCCTCATTATCCTCATATGGTATACATGATTTGACATTGATTGTTTTCTCTAAACTTCCATCCCATGCTTCCTCTTCTATGAACTGCACATCTCTACTGATTAAGACCTTCTTGGTTAACGGATTGTAGAGTTTGTATGCCTTGGATTCATCACTGTATCCAACAAATATACATTTCTCCCCCTTGTTGTCCAACTTCTTGCTCAACTTATCTGCAACATGTGCATACACCACACAACCAAAGACTCTCATGTGAGTGACACTATGCTTTCTTCCACTCCATGCCTCTTTAGGAACCACATTATAGATGCTTTTGAGTGGACATATATTGAAGATATATTTTGCACAAGCGACAACTTCATCCCAATAATCATTTGGAAAAGGCTTTGCCTTCAACATACTACTTTCCATTTCCATAATGGTCCTACTCTTCCTTTCCATGACACCATTTTTCTCAGGTGTATATCTTGTTGTAAATTACTTGTGAATTCCACGTTCCCTACAAAATCGAACGAAGTCATTTGAGATGTATTCGCCACCTCTGTCATTTCTGAGGACTTTGATGTAGTGTTTGCTTTGCTTCTCAACAAGAGCCGTGTATTGACGAAAGCACTCAAATGATTCATTTTTCTGTTTTAGGAGATAAACCCATGTCTTCCTTGTGTAGTCATCTATGAAAGTCAATAAATAGTTGCTACCACCAATTGATGGTGTCTGCATTGGTTCACATAAATCTGAGTGGACAATCTCCAAGGGTGCTTTTACCCTTATTGACTTTCCTGCTGGAAATGTCTCTCTATGTTGCTTGCCCAACATGAATCCTTCACATAGGCTATCTGGCTTTTATATGAGTGGTAATCCCTTCACCATGCATTTCCTATTCAACAAATTCAAACCTCCAAAGTTGAGATGTCCAAATCTCAAATGCCATAACCAATTTTCATTTCTGACCTCTGCTTGATAGTTCACTTGTGTGACAGCGACTTCTTTTCTTCCGTCCTCTTGTAAGTTCATTGATAGTTGTGCTTGTGCACCTTATTCATTCAAATCTGATCTTATTTTTAGGCAGCACATTATATTGTTTGTCATTTGAACCTTTGCAATCAGTTGTTTGCTTGAAGGCCTATCCAAAATTGTGCACACATCATTCTTGAAAAAGACATTGTAGCCCTTTTGCATGAGTTGTCCAATGCTTATGAGGTTATGCTTCAAATCGAGGACAAAGTAAACATATGAGATGTACTTCTTCTCCCCCTTTTTCGTTAGGATATTAAATCTTCCTTTTCCCCTGGCATAGACTTTGCTATTAGTCCCTAATGTCACTTCAGATTTCACACTTTCATCTAGATTGGAAAACATTTCTATGTTCCCTGACATGTGGTTGCTACACCCCGAATCTAGATACCATATATAACTTTGTTTTTCTTGTGATACATTACAAGCTAAAAACCTGTTATCATGGTTCATATTTTCTTCTCTGAAATTTACACTTGGTTTGTTACTAATGTCATATTCCTTATTTCTAAATTCATTTGCATAATGACCATACTTCTTGCAATAATTACATTGGCCTTGAGATTTATCATACCTTTAACCTTGTGCTTGATTTTGGCTTGGGCTTTGACTTGGATTTTGATTGATGCCCCTTCCACTTGAGCTTGAAGGGATGCTTCTTCCACCTTTGTGTGGGCTTCTTCCTCTTCCTCTAGCATATGATCTTCCTTTGCCGTGACCTTGACCAAATGAAACTTGTGTTTTGAAGGCATGCTATAATGAGAAGCTTGTTGCTTTATTTAGTCTATGTTCATTAGAAATAAGGGATGCATGAATCTCATCCACTGAGAACTGTGAGAGATCCTTTATCTCTTCTATGGCCACAACAATGGCATCAAACCTTGCTGGCAGACTTCTCAAAACTTTCTCAACTATTCTCCTTTCCTCAAGTGTCTCACTATGAGACTTGATTTGAGTAACCAACCCAATTATATGTGTAAAAAATGAGTCTACATTCTCAGACTCTTTCATACAAGTTGTTTTAAAATCTCCTCAACATTTGCATTTTTATTGTCTTGACTTTTTCCATGCCTTGGTAGGCTGTCTGAAGGGTGTCCCATGCTTCCTTGGACTTTGTTGTTGCTGCAACCCTTGCGAAAATACTTTCATGAATTGCTTGGAAAATATAGAAGAGAGCTTTTGCATCCTTCTTCCTATTGTCCCTCAATAGATGCCTTTCTTCTTGAGACAAGGCATTGTATGTTGTTGCATCTGTTGGTTCTTGAAAACCATTCTCCACCAAATCCCAAATGTCTTGAGACAAAAATACGGCCTTCATTGTAATAGCCCAATAATAATAAAAAAATTCCATTAAATTGAGGTATCTGAGGATTAGTCAAGCTTGTGCTTGATGTTTCCATTTCTAAGTGAGGAAAAAAAAAACTTTCTACCTACTGGTAAATATGCTAAAAAACAATATTCCCTCAAAACAATTTTAACTACTAGTAAAAGAACTTGATTTTACACTAACAGAGTTTAACCCGCTCTGATACCATGTTAGAAAAATATTTTGCATGGGCAGAGGAGAGGAGTCTAGCTTAGAATTCTGTTGCGACGAAGTCAACTTCAATTGAGGGAAGGTAAGTCTTATGTTGCAGAAAGGATATCACAACTACATAGAGGCTTAAATAATACATAAGAAATAACTCATGGAAAAAGAGAGTAGAAACAATAAGGTTGCAGTAAATTTAGTCATGAAGGTTTAATACCACATTGCAACATGACATACTTTGTATTATATTTCAAAACATAGGAAAATACATTCGTGTGATAAATGGAAGCTGCAGCTCCAAGTGAAAACACAAAATACTTATTGTGATTTACGCATCATTGAGGTTACCAAGTAAATGTGTGTAAAACTCCGTAGAAATTGTTTTCACATGCCCACCAATATTTCCTCCAGGATTTTCTCCTCGCTACCTCACAGAATTTCACCGTGTCTCTCACTCTCTAATTTTCTCCACTATATAAATGACTTTTACATCCATATTTATCTGAACATACAAATTTGACATTAATACATGACAGAGAAAATAATTAGTAGGCAGCATGAACGATTTTACATAGTAATTGGTTTTCTGAACTTGCAGGTGTTGTGGAGTGTGGGGAAAAGTCGCAGAGTGAATGCCTGCTCATATATATTTGCCATAAGTCATTAAATTCCTTAACTTCTTTGTTGTGTTGCGGAATGGTCAGCGTTGTACTTCTATGTTGACTTCAGTCCTTTCACCTGCAAACAAAATCACAATTGTGCAGCAGTTGACTAGGTAAGCATGGTGTTTGTGAATGTGTTTAAGCCAGTGATTGAAATTAATATTTCCAACATTAAACTAAATCTATTATATTGGGTAGCCTGGCATCTCTTACCTCTAGCTAATTCTGAAAAAAGAATTCAACGAATCACACTGCTTCGATGTTAGAACTCCATGACAGAGCCTACTAGCTTCTCTTATTTATTGATCATTAACTTTAAAACCATGATTGGATCATGCTTCCCCGAAGTCAAAACTCCATGCAAGAGTCTAATAGCTTCTCTTATTTATTTATTTATCAAGCAATCAAGTCACTCACCAAGTCACCTCAATAAAGATGGCAGCTGACTAAATAATCTTTATTTTCAATGGCAGGTTGTAAGATTTTGTGGGATATCATGAAATTTTCCTCCATGGCTTATGCGATGTTATATAGTATTAAGGTTTCTTATAATTATGATCTCATATTTTATAAATGGGTCGTGTGTGGCGAACAATATATGTATATGTATGATATTATTAACATAAAAAAATTGAGGTAGGTTAATTTAAGTAGACTTTAAAGTTATAAATATATGTTAAAAGAAAAATAAGATAGTCAAAATATTTTATATATATTTAATTTTAATTATATTTTATAATTTTTTAATAAATATGAAAAATAAAATTCACTTAACTATTTCTAAATAAATCTATTTTTTTTAATAATTATTACTAAAAATATTTTATTTATCATGATTATTATAATAAAACTTATAAATAGAATAGATTTTTCACATGGTAAAATAATTTCAAGAAAGAATGTGATATTTTGGTGTTTAAAATATATTTTTGAATGCATAAATAGATTAAACTGCGTAAAAAAAAACCCCTAAAACACTATGTTTAAACAACTTAAACTCAATTTTTTAAAAATCTCTTTTGAAATTTTGCTTAAGAATAAGTTAGGCTAAGTCAATTATTACTAAAAATATTCCATGAATATTTTATAAAGGTTAATTCCTACCATCTACTTATTAATTTTTTGATAATTAAATTAAAATTTTAGAAAACCCTACTTTAAAATAGACATGTCTATTGATGCAAATAGTAATGGTGCATTTTAAGTTTATTATGTTTCGTTTCTTTTAGTATAAATTAAGTAATGTTTATTTTTGTGCGTGGTTAAAAATATAGTTTTTTTTTGGGTTAAAATCATAGGTTTTTAAATTTAAATTGTGTTCTTAAATGCATAAATGGATTTAACATTGAAAAATAAATTTAGCATTGAAAATTCTTTCTAAAATTGTATATGTAGATTTCATAACTCATACTTTTGATTCGAAAAAATCCTTACACGATTTTGGATAAAATTTAGAAAATATACCCATACAAAATAAATCATACAAAATTTAAACTATTAAATTAATAATTATTCTAAGTTTTATAATGTGATGGTGGACAAGGAAGATGTAAAAGATCATTGAAAATAAAAAGAGTTATTTATCTTATAATTATTAGTCTATATTATAATTAATATTTATTTTTAAAGTAATTATATAATTTTTAAAATTAAATTAATAAAATTGTTATAAAAATATTAATTTATTTGTAAATCATTTAAAAGTATTTTATAATACAATATAATATTAGAAATTTAAGGCTGAGGAATTATGTAAAAAAAGTCATCACAATTTCTTCTTTTTTTTACAAAGACTAAGGTACATTTCTAAATAACACATCCAAAATTATTATTTGAAAAAGATATATCAATCCAATAGAATTAGAAGATTCACAGAAACTACATTGAACACAATAATATATTTAAATAATTGTTCCAAATTATAAACCACGTATAACTAAAGGTTTAGGTCCTCTAAAATAAAGAGTTTTTTTTGGTGCTTAAACATCTCCAAAAGAGTCGCTAAATCACATTTTGGAGTTTAAAAAAATGATTATGTAAAAGTCCAATAATAAGTTAAAGAAAGTTGAATTTTCAGTTAATAAATTAGTATTACCACATTAATGGTTGATATAGGTTACGGATTTACAAATATAACAAAAAAACTATTGCAACACAGAGAATGTCTTATCAATATAAACATTTCCTCATTAACCATGTATAAAAAGGTTATGGTTCAACTTTAACTTGAGAAAAGAAAAATGAATTACACATCTTATTGTAAAATGGTTCATTTTGCTAATTAAATTTTGATTATATATTAATTTCAACATCTAATTAAAATATGAACTTAATAGAATTGGAATAATCTCAAATCCCTAGGAAATTGGTGGTCGGGAGCCATGTGGAACCAATATAATTTAATTTGAGAAAAAAATTAACTACACATATTATCGTAAAATAAACCATTTTGATAAATAAATTTATTTATATATTAATTGCCCCATCTAATTAGAATATGAACTTATTAGAATTGGAATAATCTCAAATCCCTAGGAAATTGATGGGCAAGGAGCTAGGTGGCATGAATCTAATTTTTTAAATTTATTAAAAGTCAACGCAACCTAACAAACTATGTAACACACTATAGTTGTTGATAAGCATTAAGACTAAGAATATGTTAAGCAAAAAAAAGTCAACCCATACTCATCCACCTTAATTTGAAATGAAATGTCTTGAAGAATTACTTGAAACAAAAATATATATAAACCTCTAAAGTATAAATATGTGGAGAAACACCTCTAACTAATATCAAATGAATTCCCTTCCATATTCTTCAAATGCTTATAAAAGAAAGGTGGTGTTACGAGAATCATACCAAGGAGGGCATCACAAAATTTTCTGACTGAGGAAAAACTTTGAACTTGAGTTGGAGAACATACTTGTTAGAAGGTAGAGTGTTAAGAGAATCATACCAGGGAGGGTATCACAAAATTTTCGGACTGAGGAAAAACTTTGAAATATAGTTAGAGCACATATTTGTTAGAAGCTAAAATAGAAGTTTCAAATAGTATCGTATATTCAAATTAAGCCATAAAAAACAAATATTGCAACTCAGTATATGTGACTATGAATATACCTTACGGTTTCGAACCAATCATAGCTTGAATGACCTGTTGGAAAATTTATGGTTCGAAAGGAAACATAATATTAGTGCAGAGCCATAAAACTTTGAACCAGAACATAAAGGATTTATAGATTGAAACATGCTACTCTCATAACCAGTTAACAAGAACTTTAAGTTATTTTTAGGAGTCAAGAATATTATTAGTAAATCTTACCTTGAGAATTTGTTTCAGAGAAATCAAGGCCTCAAATGTGTGGTAAAAGAATACATACATACAAACAAGAACCTAAAAGACATTAATGGTTATAATTTCTAAGAAATAAGAAAGAGGAGATTCACATTAATGGTTATAATTTCTATGGAATAAGAAAGTGGGGATTCATAAAATAAAATTCTTATTTCCTTAAATTATGATAACCAATTTTTAAAACTCAAGCATTGAGTTGCAGAAATGATTAGCATAGAAAAAAGTAAGGGTTCAAAAAATGAAACCCTTCTTAGTCTGCAAACAAGGGTTTTGAGACCCAAAATTTTATAATCATAGCCATAGTTGAAAAAAAAGGATTTTTAAAACCCTTCACTACACAAATAGAGGCATTATTTGTTTGAAAGGAAGAATAGAAATGTTGAGGAGAAATTTGAGGACTTAAACCCTAAAAACATGAAATAAAAATAAGGTCTAATACTCGCGAGACAATCTTTGTGTCCATGAGATGCCTGGTGACATGGTGTTTGTCATCTGAAACCCTAAAAGAAATACTTGTACCATAAAACCAAAAAGACAAAAAGGTATTTAAGCTAGAAACCCTTTCTTTAATATGTTAAAAGTCGAATGAAATTTCTAAAACTCTATATACCAAAAGGGAAAATGACAGAGAAGGTGAAAAATTCCTCCCAAGCATTACAATGTCAAAACCCTAGGAGCTATCACATTCGAAGTTCTCTTCCGGATATGTAAGTCCTGGTTAGGTGATGTTTCATATATTCTGTTTGAAATTGAGTGGAAACTCCAAAACGCCCCAAAGTGGAGGCATTTCATCAGTCAAAGTTAAAAACCACAAACATTAGCAATCAATGCTACAAATAGCAAAACAAATGTAGGCGTTGTATTACATAGAATTATTCTATATAATACAGGTATGAACACATATTATACATATTAAATACATGTTACAACCTTAATAAATGATAAAATACAAATCAGGTTAAATTCAAAATATATATATATATATATAATTTAAAATTTTATGAAATTTAATCTTTGAAATGTATAGTGATATATTCATTATACATACGTATTTATTTACTATACATGTGATGTAGGAGCATCATATTTTAGAAAAATCTAAATTTTTTAGAGTAAAAAAAAAAATGTAAATTCCCAAGGGGTAGTACATGTTTCCTATATGTATACATTTTAACATTGATATAAGTATTTGGATTCCACATTAATCTAGGGATTATAAATTATTTGTTTGGATGATGAGTTTGCAAATTCAGCCTTTCCAAATGTAACTAACCTTAATCAAGGTTTTAGAGAGTTAGGAAAAGGGAAATATGTAATCATCCTAGTTATGTTTATGTGTCCTTATAGTACAACTGCAAAACTAGTTTATTGTGGCAAGTTCTGGAGTAGGCCAGGCATGGTCATTTGGGAGGCCTTGTTGGAAAAGTGGCCTCTCATTGTTTGTAGATAGATGTCCCATTATATTTATATACATGTGTTCTATAATTAGAAGGTTGTTGGTCAAGGGGCAAGGAAGGAGTAAATCTTGAACAATTGTAGGGGGCTCATGTAGTAGGCCATTGTGATTTCTATTGTAAATTTAATCTTCTCTGTTAATGAAATCTGAAATGTCTAGGCATCGTTGGTAGTTTACTCTTTTATTTGACCCAAAAATGGTGAATAAGAACTTTGTTATGTTTTGTTGATTTTTAAATCCTTAATTTCATTTAAGTGTGGAAATGATTGTCCCAACATGATTTAGTTACAACGGGTATTTCTTGCAGAACAAAACGAATTTTAGGGATTAGAGATAATAGAGCTTGATGGAAGAACTTGGAAAATAAAAGCACGAGGAAGGTCTTGAGACGAGCAATGAAAGAAAGGAGTTTCAGGAATCAAAGTGAGATCCACTCAGTGAGGAGCATAAGGAACAAGTTGGGAACATCTAAGGATGTAACCATCCTCACAAATATATCTTTAGAAATAAAGTCAGATAAAATTTTTTCCTTAGTGCATATTGCATTTGTTTGAACAATATGGGCTAATTTCCTAGCTAAGGGGCCAAGAGTATCTGTAACGCTTACTATAGGTGTCTCTATGTTTAAGTGGTGCAATCATTGTCATACCATTGAGCGTTGGTGTTTGTGGACCTAAAGTTACATGGAAGTTATGGCACTTACAAAATGCCTTAGTTTTGTGACCAAAGGCATGACCATTTTTTCTTAAGTCTTGACCATTTGGAAGAATTGTTTCACAAAAACCCAAAACTAAGTTATAATCCAACCTTAAGATGAGTTAGAGCCAGATAATGAGTTTAGACTAGAACATGATGAACCTTTACCAAGACAAAGAACTCTAAAAATAGTGGAACTCATTTGTTAATCAAGCTTCATTGCCCAAAATTAAAATGGAAGCGACAAACATCCAAACCTCTTGAGTACCTTAAATAGAACCCCTATCATTCTATTGTCATTGCTACAACACCCTAAAAAAACCACTACACTCAAATTTTGAAGCCTACTTCACCATCGTATCTAGTGTCGTTATGGTCTTCAAGTGTTGTTTCATGTAATTCTATATGTTCCAAGTGTTCTCAAGTGTCATCACATTAATTAAAACATATTTGGTGTATTTCATGGTCATAACATATTTTTGTTGTTATAGAACAACACTTTTTGGTCGTAGTGGCACACATTGCATCTGTTGTACTTGGGGGAATATATGTAAAGTGGAATTTTGGTGCATATTTATCCTTGTTCAATATTGTCTAAGTTTTCTCAATGATTTAATTTGTGTCAGACATGCTTTTATGTCTAAATTTATCATATTCGCCCATTGATCTATATTCCAAACTTAGAGAAATTTTGGTTACAAAATGAACCATTGAGGAAAGAAATGCATGAGCACAATATTAAGCCTCAAACAGGAATCCTTCATTGGCTGGAAGTGCATCCTATTCCATCCGAGAGGGCACAATTCACTCGTTAAGCCCTTTCATCTTCCTTGTTTTGAACTGTGCCCTTGTGAAATAAATTATTCCTTTGAGTACACTCCTTTGATATAAAAAGGTGCCCCTCCTTGGGAGCATGAGTGCACCCTCAATGCCTTAGGATCCACCCTTCAACTCTCCATAATGCGTCATGTGCCCTCTTGACTGTTTGAGCACAAGAGTGCACTCTGAAGGCACACAACCTCATCCTTCATCATTTGGACTTGTGCCATGTTCCTTCCTTAGTCTCTTGAGCACATGAGAAGACCCTGAAGGCACGAAGCTCCATCTTTTAGTGTTCATGAGTGCACCCTACACCCTTATTATCTCCCTTGATCCGAGAAAAATTGATTTGCATGCATGGCTTACTCTTCCCGAAACAACAAAAGAAAGCATGCAAAAGGAATCCCTAGATCTAGGGATCTACTTTTAGCAGCTGGAGGTGACATGCAAAGCTCATTTTAGAAAATTCTCACCAAGTGTCGCTTTTTCCTATATTTGTGGCATGCGCGTCATAACATCGATATTATCAAAATTTATGAGCCAAATGTCATAGAGATCATTCCTCACATCGATCTTGTAGCTTTGATATCCCACATCACATCGAGCAATCTCCGACACTTTCAACTTAGCGGTTTCAAGATGAGTCTACTTCTCATGTCTTGCACTGCGTTTCTGTCTCTTTTTGTGTTTAGCTTTGTGTAATTGTTTTCTGTTTGATTTCAATGAGTGCTTGTTGTCTCTTTTATGTATGTTAGCTTGTGGAAGCATCATTTCAATTTTCATTCACATCTCACCGCTGTCGAATGCATGATGTTTTTTTGCGCTGACAGTCATCGTTGGGCAACTCACTTCGTACGCATGCGTGTTTTATCATTTTCTTAATCCTGCAATTACTATTTTCATACATGATCATTCGCTCTTGTTTACACTCAGCATAACCATGCATTCATACTTCTCATGTTTTCAGTCGCTTGTCAGTGGGTCTAGGCCACCTTGCCACAGACCTTGCCTTGCCTAGCTAGCGTTGCAAATTTATGGAAGTGAAGGTCTACCTTCCCTCTAGAAATTGTGCAATTCTGGCCCAGAACTGACCTCTAGGCTTTCAATGTGCAATTATGGGAGGCACTAACTCGTTGGCCCCAGAAACTACGCAATGCAGTTTGGTGGTTTTCATGTCACTGCTGATTGAAATTGAGCATTGCACAGTTTCAATAATCAGCAGGAAAGGCTAGACTATGCATTGTGTAGTTCCAGCAGTCACTCGGCCTCCCAAAATCCCATACTATGCTTGGAGCATTTTTGGTAGTCAGTCTCCCAACCTCCCAGTGAAAATTGCGCAATCTTCAAAGACAGTCAGACAGATATATTGCATGTATGTCCTCTAGTTTGTTTTGGTTTTTGACTGACAGATTTATTGTCATGAGCATTACTATGTCTCTAGGTATCACAAGTGTTCATCTACCTCTCAGTAGCATAGGTATAGTGGATTTTATGAGAGAAGAGTCAAAGACAACATTGAGAGTGCAACTGAGGACGTAGTCGATCAAGTGTCTATGAACTTGCTTATCTATGAAGACATCAAGTTGTTCATGGACAAGGATACCACGATGAAATGAAAGCTACATCACAGAGAGTAGCACCATCATAAAAAGTATAAGGTAGCACACGTGCATGTGGAAAATGCAAGAGGAAGGTTGTTGACATCACAGAGGTGAAACAAAGTTGCAAGCTCAAGTAGATCCACTTGTGATGAAAGCAGCTTGCGATATTGAGTCTATGAGGTGATGGCATGATAAGAATATCATGCAAAGGCAAAGAGAGAAAAAAAGAATGAGTTACAAGTGTTGAAGCAACAACTCAAGAATAGACAGGGGCCATACTGACAACAGAAGGAGTTGTAGTGGGAATAGGCACAACAGGAGGTGCAACATCCATAGATTGATGAAACTACACCCATATAGGTTATGGACCCATCTAGCAACTAGCATGGAATAGACAGGGTGAGATGTGTTGTCGATTCCATGTAAGGTTATTCAGGAGTGTGGATTTCATTGCGTGTGTGCATGCAATCCCACCCATTTGGCACACTCACAAAGGAGAAGACAAGAAGAAAGTCTGACTGTAGCTGAACATGTATTTCAACAAGATGACGTGCATGGTCACCAACGCACACTTGGAGATCAACACAGACACTATGCATCAGTATGTTGCTAGTCTAGCTACACTCAAGACGATGAGGTGCATGTTATCAAATGATTTGGTCAACGGATCAAATCAATGTAACTGAATGCAACAAAGGCAAGAGTTTTCTTTTAGCAGAATGTCACCATTGAGCACACAAACACCATCTCAGATGACCAAGCTTAGCACCAGTTCAATACCATCGATCACTGCAAGGATGTTGAAGAGTTGGTATTCCCACAATTATTTGACTCTTAGTGATGTCTTGCATGGCTTGATCAAGCCTATTTTGTCTCACATGGGTACATGTGAAGATTGGAGGTAATGTCTTGTAAAGTGAAAGTCCAAGTGGTGATAGTTGAATGTACTAATCATAGAGTAGTTGAAGAGTCATGAGGGTAGGTGAAAAGTCACAAATGGGAATGTCAAGGGTTACCACACCCTTTTCTATATATAGAACCTCATAACTCTTTGTAGAGGCTTTTGGTCAGCCAAGATTCTGATAGGAGTATCTTAGAGAAAACTTGGAGAGTATTGTAACAAGCCTTAGCTTCTCCACACTACAAAGATAGTACATCTCTTTGGAAGAGCAGGCTGTAGTGATTGTAACATTCCACTACTGGGACTAGTGGTTGGTCATAGTTGTATTGTATGATTGGAACTTTCACTTCTTAATAACAGAGCCAACACGTTTCATGCATATATTGTTATTGTATTTCATCTATCTTGGTTACTCTAATGATATATGTATCTGTTTGCTTACACATGCATGTATGGAATATTTTTGTATAAGTATGTATGAATCTTACTAAGATGTGTTGTTGCTTTAACCATCACTTTGGATTGTTATCTTACCTTATTTCCAGTTTGTTATGCAACTTTTCTTATCTGTTCCCTTCTTAGCTGCATACTTTCATAGGTTTCTAAGGGGCGCACTCACCCCACCTTCCGTGTGTTAGAACCATTCATGCACCTTCCTTGGCTTGCTACAGATGTCACACCCTTGCTACCAACAATGACACCTTACTTGCCTCTGTGCACAACCGCGGTTAAAGTGATACCATATGACCCACGTTGGGACTCCTACCACAAACAATCTGAGGTCTAGTTGGGACTTCTTACCAGGGAGATCCCCTGACATGTTGGCGGGTCTAGAACCATCAACATTTATAGTGCTAGAAGGAGGGCCAAATGAAAGTTGTGTCCTCTCATCCTGTTTTGAATCTTCGCACATATATCATGGATTCTATCAGACTCATCCCTTCACAATGTTTTTTGCATGTTGAACCTCTCAACATCGCAATGGATTTTTTTTCTCTTGTCTAAATTCACGTAAGATTGTGAAGGTGAAGTAGCCTGGCCTGAATACTTAGAATACTTCTATGCATTCCTTGAGAATGAAGACGAGTTGTATGCAAAAGAGGTCAGCCTGTTGCTTGCATACACACTTCATGAATCCCCACAAAGGTGGTGCTGGAGTCTACCTCCTGACAGCGTGCACTCACTTGAGTAGTTATGTGATCTCATTGAATCTACTTTCCATCATTTTGATTCAGAACCTCTTGACAAAAAACTACTACAACAATGGAAGGACCCACATGAATCACCTATGGAATTTTTGGATCGCTTCTGTGTGTTGTAGTTTCAAGCTCTGAAAAGTCAGATGAAATTCCAGTATCTCATGGACAGATTTGAGTATTGTCTTACCAAATCTATTAATACTAAAAGAAAGTTCAAGCCGAAGCTCTGCACAGCATACTTTGGTGATTGAGTTGTGCAATCATAGATGGACATGGTCACTTTCACAAGTGACTATCTTCCATCCCCTCATTAAACAACTCCACCACCTCAGAGTGATGTAGGAGGATATGCACACACATCCGTTCAACCATCACATCCTCCCAACACCACTTTTCTCATGTTTCACATAGAATTGGTTGTGAGTCCCATGGGTTGTCACGTGTATTTCATACCTCAACCTCCGTCTTTATATTATGATGATCCTCTATATTGCATTGTCTTATGTTATTCTATTAAGGACTCTACACCTGTTGTGAACAAGGATCAAGCCATTGACAGAGTTGGTGTTGCAAAACCAACCTGCGATGTCATTCATGAATAGTATGAATGGGAGCTTGAGTGTCAATCCTTAGCGAATGATGAATACCTTATGACTGAGCCTCCTCCGTGTTTTCCTGACATCTTTGGTGATTCTGCCATCCCTTATTTGACATGTGTATCTTTGTTTACCTATTCACCCATTGTTAATCATTTGCAGAACATACTGGATGTCAGTCCATCATCCGACAACAGAGAGGACAAATCATTCCTTGAAAATCCACTCAATTCTTCATATTCTTTTTCCGGAAACACAGAGGGTGAACATTCTTGCTTCTCATCTACCCCTCTATGTGATTCATCAAATCATGAGGATGCTGACAAACATCCTGAATTTTCTGATCTTGGTTGTCATGATCTCTCTACTTCCTCATCTATTCATGATATTGATTCAATCATTATTAATCTATCTAAGATACTGGTCTACAATGATATATCTGTCAATGAAGTCGAAACCTTGTAGACTATTGAGGCACTTCAGCCCATGCTAATGGTTATGTCAAGTCCTTGCTGTCCTGAGGTTGGTTTCACTTTTGATCAAGAAATTGCTGAAAAACCCAAGGCTCCTCATCATCATATGTATGGATTGAATATCAATCGCACCCTTAGATTTTGCTTCCTCCACTTGCACTACACGATCCCATCGCTCATGCATTGGAGGAATCTTACACAACAAGCATACTTGTGCAACGTAAATGGTCTACCTTTCTCACATTTGCTTGCATGTCACAATCAAGACAATTTTTATGATTAACATCTGCACACAGTATAGCACAACACCATGGTAGGTCCATAGAGTACATGTCATGGGATTTCACTGACTTCTTTTATGTGGACGCACTTAAGCCCGAAGTGTGTTTGTCTTCATTGTTATATATTTCAAGTTTGCTGGTTCACACTGTTGTGCTATTCATGAATCAAGCCTTCACCAACATGGGTCGATCAATTTTTTGATGGCTGCATTGGAAGTATCACTTTACATAAGCAGACACATGCACCTTTAGCTTAGGAGTAGGAGTAGTGTTTGCTTTTGGTTTGTTTTCTTGCATGTGTGTTTTTCTTCTTAGTTTTCATGTTTATTTGTTTGCCTACATGTTTGCTTACTCGCTTTGATTACACATTTACTTCTGCTTTTTCTTTTTTTGCTTATTTACGTCTGTAGGTTAGTTTCACATGAAACCATGCGCGACTCTTGAAACAAGCTGGGTAAAGTACAAGAGGACTTCTATAGTTGTCAATACTTGGTTATTTGTTGTTTTTCCTCTCTATGAATAACTTGTTATCTTTAGTCCATGATACATCGATGGAAAATATGTAATGTTCAAAGTTAACCTTGGTGAAAACACAACACTTGTGCGCTAACTAGTGTCACCTAATCTAGTCGGTTGTTTTTGGGTTAATCCTTGTCAGCTCAGTCAAGTAGACTAAGGTGAGGGGGAAAATTAACAAGCACATTAGAGGTATATAAAAATTACTTCTCTGAAGGAACAACCTCTTCTTCTCTCAATAAGTCAGGATCCATTTTCCTCCTCTCAAATGAATAAGTTTTATGCATAGTTATGTAAATGAAAATTAATAAGGTGAAAGAAGGGAAAGGCTTCTTGCATAGAGAGGTGATGCACGTAACTCTGCTAGGGTAGTGACCTAACCCACTGGTAGCGGAGCGATGTTTGTGTTCCTCCATGAATCCATCAGGGTACTATCCGGGCCTGCTGGTAGTGGAGAAACACCAGAGATGAAACTAAAAATATGACGACCATATGGTGGTGCACTAAGATAACCCTCATCCCCAATCAAAACAACTGTGTTGGCTTCGCTTGGAATGTGTGTCAACCGACCAAGAGCTTGGAAGATGCTACATATTACAATCGAGCAAGTGTGGAAACCAAGATGAACAAAGAACTAAACAATTCTTTTGGAGGCATTAGACTTACTTTTCACAAACAAGGTCCATTCAGAGAGCTGGAGTTCTACCAGTGTGTCGCCAAGTGTTGTAGCGGCTACAACCATCTGCCAAAATTTTACATTAGATTTGTTTTGGAGCCTCCCTACCAACAACCTTAGCAACATGTCTTGCACTGTCAAGTACATACACTTCATTGAGCAGCTCGTCAGCTTGTGCATGCCAGTTTGCTTCACTCCCCTCATAGGTTGTCATTCCAGAATTGGGCTAGTTGTTGGCTGAGCAACTCCCTCATAAAATTGAACAATTCTGGAGGGGAATCAGCCTTCCCCCCAAAAATTGTGCAAATCTACTGGACATACTGTTGAGCTCCAAAATTGCACAGAATAGTCAGATAGGCTTCCTTGAGAGAACTGCAAATCTAACCCAGCACTACAGCTCAACCCAAAAATTGGGCAAATTTGAGAAGAAGTCACTTGCTGACCCTAGAAATTGTGCAATCCCTAAGGGATAGCCAGCTAAACTCAACTCATAAACTATGCATATCCCTCTCTTAGTTAAGTAGGTTGTTTCATGTGCCTTCAAGTTGATTGGTCCTCTTCGGAGCCGAGAAAAACTTATTTTCATGCATGGGTTGCTCTTCTCAATCTAGGGATCTATTTTTAGTAGTTGGAGGTGACATGCAAAGCTCATTTTAGAAACCTCTTGACAAGTGTCTGTTTTTCTCTAGATTTGTGGCATGTGCGTCATAACCTCAATCTTTTCAAAACTTAGGAATTGGATGTTGTAGAGCTCATTCCTCACATTGATATTGCAACTCTGACATCCCACATCATATCCAGGAGAGTTCCACACTTTCATACTAGTGTTTTAGGGTGAGTCTGCTTCTCATGTCTTGCGTTGCGTTTCTGTCGTTTTTTGTGTTTCATTTTGTGTAAGTGCTATCTTCTTGATTTCAATGAGCTCTTGTTGTCGTGTTGATGTATCTTAGCTTGTAGAAGCTTCATTGTATTTTTCGTTTGCACCTAACTATTTTCATATGTATGACATTTGTTTTTGCACCGACAGATGCCATTGCGGCGACTCGCTTCGCACACATGCATGTTCCCCATTTTCTAAACACTGCAATTACTATTTGCATGCATGATCATTCACTCTTGTTTACACTCAATATCACCATGCATTTAGAATTCTCATGTTTTCAGTCGCTTGTTAGTGGGTCTAGGCTACCTTGGCCTGGACCTTGCCTTGCCTAGCTAGCATTACGCATTTATGGAAGTGAAGGCTCTACCTTCCTTCCAGAAATTGCAGTGCCTTGCTTGCCCCAGAAACTACGCAATACAGTTTGTTGGTTTGCATGTCACTACTAACTGACATTGCACATTGTGCTATTTCAGTCCTCATCAGGCCAGTCTAGATTGTGCATTTCATAGTTCTAATAGTCAGTCAGCCTCCTAAAAGCCTAGACTATGCCTCGCATAGTTTTGGAAGTGAGACTCCCAACCTCCCGGTGAAAATTATGCAATCTTCACAAAGAGTCACACAAGTATGTTGCATTTCAGTCCTCCAGCTTTTTTGGGTTTTCGACTGACAAATTTCTTGTTATGAGTGTTTCTACGTCTCTAGGTACCACAGGTGTTCGTATGCCTCTCAGCAACATAGTTACAATGGACTTCAGGAGAGCAGAGTCAAAGACACCATTGAGAGCGCAACTAAGGATGCAGTCGATCAAGTGTCTCTGAAGTTTCCTATCTATGAAGACATCAAGTTTTTCATGGATAGGGAGATCAAGATGAAATGGAAGTGGCATCATAGCAAGCAACACCCCCATCAGTAGCAGAAGGTAGCACACTTGCATGTGAGAAATGAAAGAGGCAAGTTGTTGACATCACAAAGGCAGAACAAAGTTGCAAGATCAAGTAGATTCACTTGTGATGAAAGTAGCTTAGAATATTGAAGCCATGAGGTGACGACGCAACAAGAAGATCGCGTAAAGGTAGAGAGAGAAACAGATAAGGAGTTACATGTTCTGAAGCGACAAATCAAGGAAAGACATGGGCTGCACAGAAAATAGAAGGAGTTGCAGTAGGAACAGGCGCAGCAGGAGGCACAACATGTATAGACTAATGAAATTGCACCCATACAAGTTATGGACCCATTCAGCAGCTGGTATGGAGCAGATAGGGTGAGAAGAGTTGTTTATCATGTGGAATTGTTTTCAAGAGCATGGATGTCATTGTGAACATGCATTTGATCCCACCAATTTGTCACACTCACCAAGGCAAAGACAAGAAGCAAGTTCGACTGGAGGTTAACATGTATTTCAACAAGTTGATGTGCATGGTCACCAACACACGCTTGGATATTAGTACATACACTATGTATCAGTATGTTTCTGGTCCAACTATACTTAAGATGATGAGGTGCGTGTTATCAAATGAGTTGGCCAAAGGAACCATATCAGTGTACCCGGATGCAACGGAGGCAAGAGTTCACTATCAAAAGGATGTCACCATTAAGCGCATGGACACCATCACGGATGACAAATCTTCACATCAGTTCGCTATCGTCGATCATCACAAGGATGTCAAAGAGTTGGTATTCCCACAACTATTTGAGTCTTAGTGATGTCTTGCATGGCTTGCTCAAGCCTATTTTGTGTCACATGAGTATATTTGCATATTGGATGTAACGTCTTGGAAAGTGAAAGTCTAAGTGTTGATAGTTGAATGTAACAGTCATAGAGTAGTTGAAGAGTCATGAGGGTAGGTGAACAGTCACAAAGGGGAATGTCAGGGGTAACCCCACCATTTTCTATATATAGAACCTCATAAATCATTATAGAGGTTTTGTTCAGCCAAGCTTCTGATAGGATTATCTTAGAGAAAGCTTGGAGAGTATTGTAATGAGCCTTGGGTTCTCCATAGTGTAGAGCTAGTACATCTCCATTGAGGAGCAAGGAATAGTGATTGTAACATTCTACTATCAGGACTAGTGGTTTGTCATTGTTGTACTATATGATTGGAACTTTCACTTATTAATATAAAAGGTCTAGCATGTTTCATGCATATGTTGTTATTGTATTTGAACTATCTTGGTTATTATAATGATATATGTATATATTTTCTTACACATGCATGTATGGAATTTTTTTGTATAAGTATGTATGAATCTTATTGAGATGTGTTGTTGGTTTAAACATCACTTTGGATTGTTAGATTACTTTATTTCGATTTTGTGATGCATATTTTCTCGAGTGTTCCCTTCTTAGATGCTTGCTTTCACAAGTTTCCAAGGGGTGCACTCACCCCACCTTCCATGTGTTAGAATCGTTCATTCACCTTCCTTGGATTGCTGCACATGTCACACCCTTGCTACCAACAATGACATATTATTTTCCTCTATGAACAACTCTGGTCAAGGCGATACCATATGACCCATTATTGAGATTCCTACACCAAACAATTTGAGGTCTAGTTGGGAATTCTTATGGGGGAGATCCCCTAATATGTTGGTGGGTCCAGGACCATCAACATTTTTGGTGCTAGAAGGAGGGCCAAGTGAAAAGCTGTGTCCTCTCATCCTGTTTTGAATCTTCACACATCTATCATGGATTCTATAAACCTCATCGCTCTGCGATGTTTTTTGCATGCTAAACCTCACAAAATAATGAGAGACTTTTTTGATCTCTTGTGTGAATTGATGTATGATGGTGAAGGTGATGTAACGTAGCCTGAGTATTTAGAAGAATTTTATGCATTCCTTGAGAATGCAGAATAGGTGTATGCAAAAGAGGTCAACCTGCTGCTTGCAAACAGACTTCACGAATCCCCATAGCAGTGGTGCTGGAGTCTACCTCCCAGTAGCGTGCACTCACTTGAGTAGTTATGTGATATCATTGAATCTACTTTGCATCATTTTGATCTAGATACTCTTGACCAAAAAATGCTACAGCAACAAAAGGCCTCACATGAATCGACTATGGAATTTTAAGACGACTTCCGTGTGTTGTAGTTTCAAGATTCGAAAAGTCAAATGAAATTGCAGTATCTCATGGGCAGATTTGAGTAATGTCTTACCAAATATGTTAATCCTAAAAGAATGTTCAATCCCAAGCCGCACTCAGCATACTTCAGTGATGGGGTTGTGCAATCACAGATGGACATGGTCGCTATCACAAGTGACTTCTCGTCATCCCCTCATCAAACAACTCCACCACCACATAGTGATGTGGAAGGATATGCACACACATTCGTTCAGTCGTCGCATCCTCGCAACACCACTTCTCTCAGGTTTTTCGCAGACTTGCTTGCGAATCCCATGGGTTTTCACATGTATTCCATACCTCAACCTACGTCTTCATATTCTGATGATCCTCTAGATTGCATTGCCATGTGTTCTTCCACTTTGGACTTACACCTATTGTGAACGAGGGTCAATCCATTGATGGAGTTGGTGTTGCACAACCAACTTGCACTGTCATTCATGAAGAGTATCACACAGAGCTTGAGTATCAATCCTCACTAAAGGATGACTCCCTTCTCTCCAAGCTTCCTCCATGTTTTCCTGACACCTTTGGTGATTCTGCCATCCTTGATTTCGCATGTGTATCTTCATCTAAGGATGCACCCATTGTTGATCATTCCCACAACATACTAGATGTAAGTCCATCATCCAACAATGGAGAAGAAAAATCTTTCCTTGAAAATCCACTTGATTCTTCATCTTCTTTTTCTGAAAATGCGGAGGGTGAACATTCTTGCATCTCATATACCCCTCTATGTGATTCATCAAATCATGAGGATGTCGACAAACATCCTAAATTTTCTGATCCTGGTTGTCATGTTCTTTCTACTTCTTCATACAATCATGATGTTGATTCAATCATTGTTAACCTATCTAAGACACCGATCTATGATGATCTATCTCTCAACAAAGTCGAAACCCCACAGACTATCAAGGCACTTCATATCGAGCTGATGGTTATGTCACGTCCTCGCTATCTTGATGTTGGTTTCACTTCCAATAAGGAAATTGTTGAAACACCCAAGGGTCTTCATCACTCATATGTATGCATTCAAGATCAATCTCACTCTTATATTTCTATTCCTCCACTCAAACTACACAATCCCATTGCTCATAGATTGGAGAAATGTTAAAAAGAAAGCACATGTGTGCAACATAAGTGGTTTACCTTTCTCACATTTTCTTACATGTCACAGTCAGGAGAATGTTTATGCTTAACATCTACACATAGTATAGCACAGCACCATGAAAATTCCATAGAGTACATGTCATACACTTTCACTCACTTATTTTCTATGGACACACTTAAGCCTGGAGTGTGTTTGTCTTCGTTGTTATATATTTCATGTTTTCAGGTCCTCATCATTGTGCTCTTCATGAACCATTCCGTCACCAACATGGGCCGACCAATGCACTGATGGATGCATTGGAATTATAACTTTACATAAGTAGACCCATTCACCGTTAGATTAGGAGTAGTAGTAGTGTTTTCTTTACGTTTGTTTACTTGCATAAATGTTTGCTTCTTAGTTTTCCATTTTTTGTTTTCCTACTTCTTTGCTTGCTCTCTTTTCTTACATATTTACCTCTACTTTTTCTTTGTTTTGTTGTTTGTTTTCTTGTTTATTTCTATAGGTTAGTTTCTCATGAAACTATGCATGACTCTTGAAACAAGTTCGGTAAAGTACAAGATGACTTGTGTAGTTGTCAATACTTGGTTACCTATCGTCTTGCCTCTATATGAAGAACTTGTTATCTTCAGTCCATGATAATTCAATGGAAAATACGTACTATTCCAAGTGAACCTTGGTAAAACACAATTCTTGTGTGCTAATTAGTGTCACCTACTCTAGTTGATTGTTTCTGGGTTAATCCTTGTCAGCTCAATCAAGTAGAGTAAGGTGAGCGGGGAAAACCTTAACAAGCACATCAAAGGTATATACAAACTACTTCTCTGAAGAGACAACCTCTTCTGCTCTCAATAAGTTGGGATCTCTCTTCTGCCTATGAAATGAACAAGTGCTATGTAGAGTTATGAAAATGAAAATGAATAAGGCCAAAGAAGAGAAAAGATTCCTATGCAGAGACCTGATGCAAGTAACTCCACTGAGGTACTGACCAGGATCGCTGGCAGCGAAGTGATACTTGTGGTCCTATGTTACTCTGTTGGGGTACTATCCAGGCTTACTGGCAATGAAGTAACACCAGAGATGAAACTAAAACTCTGACGACCATATGGCTTGTGCACCAATATACCCCTCATACACAATCAAAACAACTGTGTTAGCTTGGCTTGGAATGTGTGTCGACTGACCAAGATCTTGGCAGATGCTACATCTTACAATCGAGCAAGTGTGGATACCAAGATGAACAAAGAACTAAACAATACTTCCTAAGGTGTTAGACTTGCTTTTCACAAAAAAGGTCCATTCAGAGAGCTCAAGTTCTACCAATGTGTCGCCAAGTGATGTAGCAGCTAGAACCACCCTCCAAAATTGTACCTTAGCTTCTTTTTGGAGCCTCCTTACCAACCATCCTTAGCATCATGTATTGCATTGTCAGGTCCATAGTTTTCAATGATTTTTAGTAGCTTGCCGGCCTGTGCATGTCAGTTTACTTCACTGCACTCACGGGCTGCCATTCCGGACTTGGGCTAGTTGTTGGATGAGGAGATCCCTCAGAAAATTGCACAATGCTAGATGGGAACCATCCTTAACCCAAGAAATGATGCAAATGTGATGGATAGACTGCTGAGATTCAAAATTGCGCAGAACAGTGAGACATGCTTCCTTGAGAAAACTATGTTTACTTAGCACTATAGCTCAGCCCATAAATTGTGAAATTCTCGGAAGCATTCACCTGCTAACCCTAGAAATTACACAATCACATAGGGATAGCCATCCCAGCTTAGATCATAAATTGTCCAAATCTCTCTCTTAGTCAAGTAGGTTGTTGCATGCAGCTTCAAGTTGATCAGTCCCCTCTAGGCCCAAGCAAAACTGATTTGCATGCATGGGATGCTCTTCCTGAAATAGCAAAAGGTAGCATGCAAAAGGCATCCCAAGATCTAGGGATCCATTTTAGCAATTGGAGGTGACATGCAAAGCTCATTTTAGAAACCTCTTGCCAAGTGTTGCTTTTTCCTTGATCTTATCAAAACTTAAGAACTAGATGCTTCATAACTCATTCCTCACATCGATCTTGTAGCTCTAACCTCCCACATCACATCCATGAGTTTTTGACACGTTCAGCTTAACGATTTCAGGGTGAGTCTACTTCTCATGTCTTGCACTGCATTTCCATCACTTTTTTGTTTTACTTTGTGTAAGTGTTTGCTAGTTGATTTCAGTGACTGCTTGATGTTGTTTTAATGTATGTTAGCTTGTAGAAGCACCATTTCAGTTTTTGTTCGCATGTCACTGTTGTCGCATGCTTGACACTTTTTTTGCACCAATAATCGATGTTGTGGTGACTCGCTTCACACACATGCATGTTTTCTCATTACTTGAATCCTGCACTTATTGTTTTCATGCATGCATCATTCACTCCTATTTACACTCAGTATCACCATGCATTCATACTTTTCATGTTTTCAATCGCTCGGGTCTGGGCCGCTTTGGCCTAGACCTTGCCTTACTAAGCTAGTATTATGCATTTTTGGAAGTTAAGGCTCTGAAATCCCTCTATAAATTACACAAGTCTAGCCCAATACTGACCTGTAAGATTGCACTGCACAATTCTAGGAGGCAGTGCGTTGTTGGCCTCAAAAATTGGGTAATGCAGTTTGTTGGTTTGCATGTCAATACTGACTGAAATTGAGCATTGTGTAGTTTCAGTCCTCAATAGGCCATGATGGATTGTGCATTAGACAATTCCATTAGTCAGTAAGCCTCTTGATAGCCCAGACTATGTCTGGCACAGTTTTGGTAGTTAGTCTCCCAGCCTCTGGCAGAAAATTGCGCAATCTTCACAGATAGTCACATAGGTATGTTGCATGTCCATCCTCCAGTTTATTTTTGTTTTTGACTGAAAGATTACATGTCATGAGCATTGCTCTATCTCCAGCTATCACAGGTGTTCATCTTCATCTCATCAACATAGGTAGAGTGGCATTTAGGAGAGCAGAGTCAAAGACACCGTTGAGAGCATAACTAGGGATATAATCAATCAAGTGTCTATGAACTTGCCTATCTATGAATACATGAAGTTCTTCATGGACAAGGATATCAAGATGAAATGGAAGCGACATAACGATGAGTAGCACCATCATTATCAGTAGAGGGTAGCACACCTACATGCAACAAATGCAAGAGGAACGTTGTTGATAGCACTGAGGCAGTACAAAGTTGCAAGCTCAATCAAATCCACTTGTGATGAAATCAGCTTTAGAGATTAAGGCTATGAGGTGATGGAGTGATAAGAGATAGAAATAGAGAAGGAGTTATAGGTGTTGAAGCAACAACTAAAGGAAGGACATGGGTTGCACGGAAAATATTAGGATTTGCAGCAGGAACAGGCACAACAGGAGGCACAACATGCAAAAACTGATGAAACTGCACCCATACAGGTTATGGACCCATCCAATAGCTAACATGGAGAAGAAAAGGTGAGAAGTGTTTTCAATCACATGCAAGGGTATTCAGGAGCATGGATGTCATTGTGCACACGCATGCGAACCCACCCACTTCGCACGTTGATCAAGGTGAAGACAAGAAGCAAGTCTGACTGGATATGAGCATGTATTTCGGTAAGTTGATGTGCATGGTCACTGACACACACTTGGAGACCAGCATAGACACTATGCATTATTATGTTTCTGGTCCAGTTGCACTCAAGACGATGAGGCACATGTTATCAAACGAGTTGGACAAAGGATCCATATCAGTGTACCCAGATGCAACGAAGGTAAGAGTCACTTTTAGAACAATTTCACCATTGAGCGCACGTACACCATCATGGATGACCAATATTGGCATCAGTTCTCTACCATCAATCATCACAAGGATGTCAAAAAGTTGGTCTTCCCACAACTATCTGAGTCTTAGTGATGTCTTACATGGCTTGTTCAAGCCTATTTTGTCTCACATGGGTACATGTGTAGATTGGATGTAACATCTTATAAAGTGAAAGTCCAAGTGGGGATAATTGAATGTAATAGTCATAGAGTAGTTGAAGAGTCTTGAGGGTAAGGGAAAAGTGACAAAGGATAATGTCAAGGGTTACCCCACCCTTTGCTATATATTGAAACTCATAACCCTTTGTAGAATCTTTTGTTTAGCCAAGCTTTTGATAGGAGTATATTAGAGAAATCTTGGAGAGTAGTGTAACTAGCCTTGGCTTCTCCATAGTGCAGTGCTAGTAAACCTCTTTGGAGGAGCAGGCGGTAGTGACTGTAACATTCCACTATCAAGACTAGTGGTTGGTCATGGTTGTACTATATGATTGGAACTTTCACTTCTTAATATAACAAAGCCAACATGTTTCATGCATATTTTGTTATTGTATTTCAACTATCTTGGTTACTCTAATGATATATGTATATGTTTGCTTATGCATGCATGTATGGAATTTTTTTGTATAAGTATGTATGAATCTTACTGAGATGTGATGTTGGTTTAATCATTAATTTTGATTATTAGCTTACTTTATTTCTAGTTTGTCATGTGTCTCTACTTGTGTGTTCTATTCTTAGCTACGTGCTTTCATAGGTTTCCAAGGGGCGCACTGACCCCACCTTTCGTGTGTTAGAACCGTTCATTCACCTTCCTTGGCTTGTTGCACCTGTCACACCCTTCCTACCAACAAGGACATCTTACTTGCCTCTATGTGCAACCACAGTTAAGGTGATACCATACGATGCACTACTGGGACTCCTACACCAAACAATTTGAGGTCTAATTGGGACTTCTTACTAGAGATATCCCTTGACGTGTTGGTGGGTCCAGTACTGTCAACATATTCATTCACAAAGTCATTGGTACCATACAAATTGATCACTTTCTAAATACAAGGATGCAATAATTACCTTTTGAAATGTCAACACTTGGTTTAAATAAAATAATTTCTTAACCTAGAATATCCATGTAATAGGATCCTTGCAATCAAAATCTCTCACATTTGTCTTCAAAATGAAGAAGTTCTTTTGTTTTGACTTGGATCTATGATAATATTAATATTTTATTGGTGAATGATCATGGTTCTAAGATTCAATATTTGATATTCCCATATGTGTTTGAGTGTCAAAGAAATTTTTCTCCTTATTTTCATTACTTCCTCATATCTCCATATCCAATTTAGATAACATTTGTAAGAATGGCTTATATGGAATTCCTTGATTTTTGTATTTCTTCCTTCATCTATTTTTTCATTTGTTCAATATTTTCATTTATTTATTGTTGTATTTCTTCCTTATTTCTATGCATCATATTTCTAGTTTGATATTTCATTTTCTTTATAAGTTGTTGATGAGAACATCATAAATCCACTCATTTCAACATACTACCACTTATTTGATCAACTTGGTCCTTTAACTTGTTTAGTATTTTCTAAGTATTCACTTCCTTTAGATGTCATGTATGAGTTTTTATGAGGAGTACCAATAGAATTTTTTGTACAAAACCTTTTCGATCTGAAAAATAAATACTACTCTTCCTTATAAAAAATTGGCAATCACTAAATCTATATCCTCCAATCAAAAATTATGCCACTCGTAAATCATGCACCTTTGAAACCCTAATTTGGATACTATCTTCATGGTTGAACTTTTTCTTGATATGGATAAAATATTTGATGTCTTCTAAGTTTGAAATTTCAGCTTGTAGTACTTTGATATGACTTGTTCAACTTCTAAAAATTCATTGCAAAAAAGTTATAGAAAAAATGTGAAAAATGAAAATTTTAAGACTAATTTTAGGGCAAATAGAAAACCTTAAGGTATAATGAGTAAAAAATATGAAAATTTTCCCACATGTAAATAGTTTTCATCTCAATATTATGATAATTTTATAGTTTAAAACTTCACTAAAAACTTGTAGAAAAAATTCCTAGATGACACTCTTCAAATAAATTTCAAAATTAGTCATACTCTATCTTCCATTCACTATTTATCTGAATTATAATGAATAGGAACCTAAAATTTCAACCAAATTTATTATGATATTTCTGTTTAACCTCTACAAAATTTTGCTATCTCAAAATTCCCATATCAAATGGTATAGATAAAATTTCAAGATTACTCTTTTAAAATTGGTTTCAAGATTATTCAAAAACCATATCATTCATAGGCTACATTCCTGAAAATTTAATAAACCAAGAACTGAAATTTTGACTAGCTATAATTTGATATTTTTCTCAATTCTTCTCAAAATTTTAGTATCTAACATATCTCATAAATAATGTATATAAAAGAATAAAAGTTGTCTTAATTGAAGACAAATCATATAATTGTAGCCTTTGATACCAAATGTTATGAAACAAATGCCTTGAAATTTATAAAAAGTCGATGAATAACTATGCTGAGATGAAAATTTCTTTTGGGAATAGAAACGAACAATTTCGCTGAGCTACTGTCTCTTAATCTTCTTATATGTTGGGCCTTGGAAAAGTAATGCCACTCTCTCCAAGTTTTTGGAGATTCACTCAATGTTATCAATTGTTTTAATATTGCCCAAAGATGTCGCTCCCACACTTTGTCTCCTATTATTGATGAAATATTTTGCTTAAAGCAATCCTCTGATTTCATTACATGTTGCACATTTATAGGGAGACAAATGTTGATTCAGACCTCCTTTCTAAGGAGGGTGTGTAATAGGCTTATGAATTATGGAGGGTTAGTAAGTCAATAGATGGGATTGTTTAAACATACCAACATCCTCCATTTTCTGAGCTATGATACATGTAGTTACAATTTTATTTATATATGATTTTCGACTATTTTTTTGTTTTCATCTACTATTGGCAAAAGCTTCAATTTTTCCAACTTTTGGAATATATATATATATATATGGTATGATGGACTTAATTATATTTTTTGGTCTTCTCTCCTCTCGTGAGCAGAAATTATTTCTCGATATTGGATGATCACATGGTTGGTTTATATGGAGGCCATACTTTTGGGTTCCACTTAGGTGATTGATAATGTGAACTCCTTATAGCATGTGATCATGTAACTTTTTACTGTCTTAATAAAAAGTTGTGATTTTTCCATTGGAAAAAATGTCCAATTCAAGGGGAAAATATAATTTTACAACAACTTAATTCATAAGGTAAGAGGAGGTGATCCTAAAACTAGGCTTTTGCTACGTATTTTTATGTACATATGTGTTTATGAGACAAAAATGTAGAATTATATACAAAGGTTGTATCCAACCAAACTAATAGAAAATAGAAATATAATTCACTTCAAGGGTTTTACAGAGAACCTTTTTGATGTATCAACCAAGGATTTTTGTCTGGAAGTGTCATTTTTGAAGCTCAAAATATTTGAGTGCCACTAGTTACTTTGGAAAGAATACAGAGAATAATATTTTAGGAAAAAAAATTAAAATTAGGTATGAAATATTGAACATGTGGAATTCCATATAACTTTATTTTTTGGAAAGAGCCTAGAATCAACAACTTTTGGTAAGTTATCATAAAATTTAGTTGGCACATAAAACTTTGGTGAAACTTGTGGTATTACATAGAAGACATATCAACATACCACTTAAGAAATTTGTAAATTCAAAAAGTCTAAAATTCTAGAGATGCACTAGGAGAAACATTAGGCTCAAAACAATCTCCAAATCATGGTTTCAAAGGTATGTAACTTGCAATTGGAATCAGATTTGATTGGAAGATATCTTTTTAATGATTTAAAAAAAATTATACAGGCAGGGAAAATAGGAGTATTATTAATTTTATCATGCGGCAAATGGTTTTACAAGAATTACTACTCCTAAAATATGACACTTGGCATCTAGATAAAGTGAATGCATTGAATTTTTTTTATCCCAATGGATGAATCAAGTTGATGAAATGAGTAGCTGTACATTGAAACTTGTAAATTTCTCATGTTCCAAAGAACTATTTAAAAGGGAAATAGAAAAAATTATCGATAAAAAAATGGAATTTTTGCAAAGTCACATGGATTCCATCCAAACCATCCTCTTCTGAAGTATCCTAAAAAGGGATATGGAGATTCATATAAATCATTAAAATGGGATGAAAAATAGCATTGAACCTCACTTAAATATTGGGAATATTTAAACATATTTGGGAAACAAAAATATTGAATCTCAAGATCATGATCATTCATGATTCCAACATCTACATCATTGTGAATTGAACTTATCACCAAGTGACTACTTAATTCCCAAAATTAATATGAGAAAGTTTAATAGTAAAGATACTATAACATAAATATTCCAAATGGAGAAATTATTTTATATACACCAAGTTCCAACCTTACAAAAGGTAATTTTTATACTCTTCGTATAATCATTGGTGATGCCACGGAAGTTGTATGTTCATCAACCAAACAAATTCTCCACTATAAAACTACTAATTAATTCTCCCATATTTATTTAAGGTGAACCCTCTAAGTACCAAGACTCTCATGGATGTTAAAAAATATAAACAATAGTATATGTAATATAAGAAGTATCTAATGAAAGTAGTGAATCAAAAAGTGATGAATAAATTATAAAGTGACCAATATGAGAAATAGTTCAGTGTGTCAGAAACAATTTCTATAAGTACCAGTGAAGGTGAAAATGAGAGGTTATTATAAAAATAAAAGAGTAGACCACAAATAAAGCTTATTTTCGATCAAATATTTAATATGTTAGAAAATATCTCATCACCATCATGAATTTCCTTGTTTCAATACCATAGTGACCATTATGAAAGATAATAAGTCAATGCATTATCGTAAGAGAATACTCAACATAAATAATCCACATAAATAATAAAACTGCATAAGCTTATAATAGGCATAAAACGCATCCATAAACAAAATATTGTGCTATTACAATATGAACTATCTACAACATCAAAAATTTGAGAAAAATGTAGGTATGATTGCCACATATCGTCATCCAACTCCCATATTTCCTCAAAAGAGATGTAATGAGTCCATTTGATCTTTACATGAATACTTTTCGAAAGTTAACTAACCCTATTCACTAGAATATAAACTAGTTGTATTTGGAATTCTCCATTGACATCAAAGCTCAATCAATGATATGGTAAGGATCATGAATGCATGTTATTAGTAAATATATGTGGAATATAATATGATCCTTTATGTAAATAGGTACTTCAAGAATATATGAAATGGGTACTATCTTATGAAATATTTCAAAAGGCCCACAATATTTGGTTACCAACATAATACATGTCCCTAATATTAAAGAATATTATTTTTGTTGAATTTTTAGGAACACATGCTCTACAAGTTTAAATTTCCTTTATATTATGCTTTTAACTACTAAAATGTTTTCATGTTTTACGTTTCCTTCGGGTTCAACTTAAGACTAGCTACCTATTATTGCATTCTCATGAGTATCTATATTCCATGTACCACTCGATTAGCTAGGTTATACTAATTTACCGAGGAGTTGTATTCTATACCATAAAAACCTTCAAATGGATTAATCTTAAGATAGGTATGATGTATATTATTTTATGTGAAATTTTCTAAACATAAATAATTATTTCACTTAAAAGGCTTTTCCATCACATACATTTTCAACATATCTTCAATTACTTGATGAACTCTCTCTATTTTCCTATCCTTTATAAATGTAATGTTGTATTATATTTAAATTTTATGTTAATGACCTTCAATAATCCCTTCTAAAATTTGGAAATGAACTTAAGATATTTATTCGAAATCATGTCCATGGGTATTTCATGGAATAGAACAACCCATTTCATTTAGATTTCTATTATAGTTGTTTCCTTATGGAGTGAATTAATTAGAATAAAGTGAGAATTTTTTTTCAACTTGTCCACCACTATCATGATGGATTCATGCTAGATTGTTGTTTCCATACTGATAAACAAAAAATGTAGAATCAAATTTCCTATTAGTGTTGATTTGATTGATGATGTAGAGTTGGATGTAGTTCCACTTTATGAATGTAGAGTTGTGTTGGGGAGTGTCTATATGTACATGTATGATTTGATCTTCATGTGGAGATATAACTAGTACCTGCATCATTAAGGAATTTCTTTTTTCATCACTATCCCACATGAGAGAAAGTCAAAGATCTCACTTGTAAATTCTAAACAAACAAAAAATTTAATAAGTTATAGCAAGAAATATGTTTTTTTTAAATAATATATTACTCTAAAGAAGATTCCATGAGAGCTAAGTCATCCTTATAGGGGTGTACTAAAAAGTAGAAACAAAAGATAGAGAAGTTATTATAACCATATAGGGGTGTGTTCTAGACTCTTAAAGGGTTACCACCCAAGACAAAAGTGGATCATGAGATCTAGTTGTTTCACACTCTATGTTTCCAAACATTAGGTTGTACAAGTAGTTCGTTATAGAAGAAAATAAGGAGAAGAATTATTTGCACTAGCTACTAGAATCGAGCATTATTCAACCAAGTACATCACCATATGGGACACCAATTATAAGTTTTCCTAAGAAGGATGGGAGTTGGTGGAGGTACAGTGATTCCAAGGAATTAAAAAAAAATAAACCCAACAATAGGTAACACCTATCGAAGATATTTTATTTTGTATATTAGTTTCATCAAGCCAAATACTTCACCAAGCTAAAATAAAAGTCATGATATCACTATATTTGAGTTAGAGAAAAATATACCTAGAAAATGTCCTTCAAAACTAGAAGAGGTTTGAATGAGTTTTTAGTTATGTCGTTTGATTTATTAAATGTACGAGTATAATCATGACGTTAATGAAAGATATATTATGCCATTTTCTAGATTTATTTCTTGTTATTTATTTAGATTATATGCTAGCATACATGCTACCAGGAGGAGGACATCTCACATTTGGGCCCATGTGCTAAAGGCATTAGGAAAGAACAACCTTAGAACTATATAAGACGCATGAATATACCAATAGCCTTTGGTGTATTAGGATTTTATAGTGAGGAAGTTGAAGATAAATCCTACATGTGGAGGAAATTGAAAGTGGTCCCCGATGTCTGGACGTTTTCATTGGACACAAAATAACTAGATCTTCTAGCCTCATTTTTGTAGTAGCACACACCACTTTTTCCCTCAGTCGTGGTTAAGGTTTTTCGTGAGGACAGGGTCATAGAGGCATTTAGGAGATAAATACGACATTATTCAGCATCATTCTAACATACTAACTTGTAGGAGGCCTTTGTAAGTTAGGTATATCAGGTGGATAGGTTATTGGGTAGTGTGATGTAAGGAAAAAGGCCTTTGATACCTTTCTAAAGTGTTTCTGAGGCAATTTCTTATGACGCCTACCTACAACAAGGATCTCTATGACGTGATACAAACTATTAGAAGTGGAACACTATCTTATGGGAAATTAGACAATCATCCACACTAGTCATCGACTACCATAGTACCCACATCTCCAAAGTAATTTACAATAGAACAATAACTATAAGTGGATGGAGTTTCTATAGAAGTTTTATTTATTAATCAAGTATAAGAAGGGAAGAAAAAACATGTTAGATGACATTATTTCAATGTCACCCACATCAAATATCATATCTCTAGGAGCTTTGATGCGCATGGAGCCTTTCTCCTAGGATGCATACAAAGATGCATATATAGACGATGAGGAATTCAAAGAGGTCTTTTAGTAGTTGTCGAGCCAGATTCACTAACACTGTGGTGATAGCACAATTGACTTCCATCTCCAAAATGGGTTACTCTATAAGCTAGATTAGTTGTGTGTTCCCAAATGTGAGCAATTTCATTTTATGAGTGAGGTTCACACCTCCAAGGTTATATGACGTTTTGGTGTAGGGAAGGAGATAGTAAAGATGAAGAGGTATGTGTACTGGCCTAGGATGTAAGAAAATATATCTAGATTCATAACATCATACATGATTTTTTGTACTAGTACATTTAGTAACAATAAACATATTCTATAAATTCACTTTCTGATACCCACTCATCCTTGGGAAATAATTTCCATGTACTTTGTGGGAGGTTTACCAACAAGCAAGAAGGGAAATGAATAACTATTCATGGTAATTGACAGGCTTAGCAGGATGTGTATTTTAATGCCCTATAAAAATATCATCAATAGGTAAGAAGTAATGAAAATTCTCTTTGGATAGGTCTAGGTACACTTTGGAATACCAAGGAGCATTGTTTTAGACCTTCGAATATTGCATATGGATAGTAAGGAGGAGGGAGGGAACATCTCATATGGGATGCCATGATGTAGAAAAAAATCTTTAGAAGATCAAGCAGATCCATCTAAGGGTATAGGAGACATTACAATATTAACATGAAAATTACTAGTCCAAGCATAATTAGCACGTAACAAGGAAGCCATTAAGAGTGGGAGATCGATTATGGTTATGACTAAGCACAATGAGGTTATAGCATCCTTGGTAAGAAAATTAAGGCTCTGTGATATGGTCACTTTGATATGCTAGAATGGGTGGAATATAATGCCTACAAACTAAATTCTACACCCATACATGAGTATTTACTCAATATTGGATGTAGAAAAGTTTACATTATCACCCTTCAATGTTGGATCTAGAAAAGGAACAAGCCCTCCATTCTGTAGAGGACTTACCACTAGATCCTCAAGAAGAATTAAGAGAGGATACACTTTTGTAGAATAGGTCTAGATCTATAAGACAAGGACAACATGAACATTGGTATATTGGGTTGAAAGGTTATCTTCCATATATGGATAAATGGTATTCCCTTGAGAAGGTAGAGGAAAATTTTCATCACCTCATTCAGTAAAATATTTTTGGGACAAAAAATTTCAAAATGGGGAAGTATAATCGAGATTGGATCATTATATTATATTTCATCCATTTTCATGCTCTTTGAGAGGAACATTCTAAGAAATATTCTCTCCTAGTCATTTTTATTGATTGTTCCCAATTTGTGTTACGGTCTAAACGTTTTGCAGGAGTTTGAGGCATTAAATGTTATTTACTTTATTATTATTTTTATTTTTTTGCGGGGGTGGGGATGAGGATTGGGTTAAAACATTGTTTCTTAATCATGCATTTGGTAGTGTTATTCTACATTTAATTATATTTTCAACAATGTGAGAAATACCTCAAATGAATTCTGTATGCAAATGTTATGCCACATGAAAGTTGATTTTCCTATTTTTGACCACCATGATTTGAGAGGATGTCATGTTATTACCCATTATTATTGGAAAGTCAGTTATCCACACGACCATGTTGAAGATGGCTCTAAAAGACTCAATATTATATCCCTATATAAGACTTAAAGGAAAACTTAACCACTAATAGGATATTGTGTTGTGCTATAATTTGACCACTATGAGGAAAATCGTTATGTTCTATTGGAGTGCATTTTGTTTTATAGAGGGTTCCATTCTATTGGAGTGCATTTTGTTTCATAGAGGAGCGAAGTAGTGAAGAATGGATACAAAGAGAGAAAAAGGATACAACAATATCAGTAAATGTTGTTGATATATGTCAATAGGCATTTA
>APFE030180537.1:0-50944 GCA_000404065.3 Pinus taeda | reverse complement strand
GTTTGTCACAATGTCATGTTGGACGCATTTTTGTACCATTTCAATGGTACAGTATCAAATTGTTGATATTATAAGCCGAGGGGAATAATAAACCTAAGATATTAATACTAAAAATGGAACGTGTTATAAACCTAAGGGAATAATATTACATCCAAGGGATTAATATTATAAACCCAAGGGATATAAACCCTAAGATAAATATTATAAACCCTAAAATAAATAGTATACCTAAGAATTCATTCTGAACCTTACGATTAATATTATAAACCCAAGGGATTAATATTAAAAAGGCAAGGGATTATAAACCCAGTGATAACGTTAAGCCCTAAGTCAGTAATAACCCCTAGGAATGTAAACCATAAAATTAATAAACCCAGGAGATTAATATTGTAAACATTAATCTTAATATGAAATCCTAGGAATATAACCCTATTATTAATATTATAAACCCAAGGAATTTATATTATAAACCTACTGGATTATAAGACCAAGGGATATATATTAAATCCTTGGATTAATATTATAAACACTACCAATAATATTATACCCTATGAATATGAACCATTACATTAATAAACCCAAGGGATTGATATTATAAATACAAGGCACAAATAAAATCAAAGTATTAATACTAAAAACCTAAAACCCCAAAGGATCAATATTGTAAACCCAAGGTATACAAACTCTAAGATAAATATTATAAAACCTAAAACAAACATGGTTGACCATGGTTGATTTTCATCTTGAGACAATATTTGTCATAATGCGACATTGGACCATGGTCGACCATGATTAATTTTCAAATTGAGAGAATCTTTGTAAAAATGTGACATTGGAGCATCATGAACCATCAATGAGCATGATTAAAGATGGTTTATTTTCATATTTACATTGTTTCTCAAAACGTGACCATGGCTAGTGATGATCATTGGCCATTATTGACCATGGTTCATTTTCATATTGGGAATCTTTGTCCCAATTCCATGTTCAACCATGGTTCAAAATTGTTGACAATGGTTGACGATGGCTAATTTTTATATTGAGACAATATTTGTTACAATGTGACATTGGATGATGGTTGAACATGATTGACTATGGTTGATTTTCATATTTTCCATGAATTACCATGGTTGATTTTCATTTTGAGACAATATTTATCACAATGTTACATTTGACCATTGTTGACTATGATTGAAGATGGTTGACCATGGTTGATTTTCATATTGAGAAAATATTTGTTATAATGTGACATTGGACCATGGCTGACCATGAATCACCATGGTTGACAATGGTTGACAATGGTTTATTTTCATACTGAGATAATTTTTGTCACAATATGGCATTCAACCTTGGTTGACCATGATTATAAACCCGAGGGATTGATATTACAAACCCAAAGGGATTAATAAACCTAAAGGATTAATTTTAAACCCTAGAAATATAAACCATAAAATTAATGAACCCAAGAGATTAATATTATAAACATGAGACTTAATATTAAACCCTAGGAATATATCCCTATGATTAATATTATAAACAGAATGAATTTATATTATAAACCTAATAGATTATAATCAAGGTATCTATATTGAATCCTAAGATTAATATTATAAACTCTATCAATAACACTTATACACTACGGATATGAACACTTACATTAATAAACCCAAGGGATTGATATTATAAACCCAATGCACTAATAAAAGTAAGGGATCAATACTAATAACCTTAAAAACCCAAAGGATTGATATTGTAAACCCATGGTATACAAACCCTAAGTTAATTATTATAAACCCTAAAAATAACATGGTTGACCATCATTGACCATGATTGACTATGGTTGATTTTCATATTGGGGCAATATTTTTCACAATGTGACATTGGACCATGGCTTTTTCATATTAGGACAATCTTTTTCATAATGTGACATTGGATCATGGTTAACCATGGTTGACCATGATTGACAATAGTTGACCATTGTAGATTTTACATATTGACAATTTTTGTCACAATGCAATAGCGGACCATGGTTGACGATGGTTAGCCATGGATGACCATGGTTGTACCAATGTCACATTGGACCATGACACAATCTTTTTCACAATGTGACCATGGCTATTGATAAACTCAATGTTTGAATATTAATAAACACAAGGGGTTAATATTATAAACCCAAGGTATTATAAACTAAAGGGTTTAATATTAAACCATACAATTAATATATCAATGTCCTAAGAATCAGAAGAGATGAAGGAGATGCAAGATAAATAAATTTGGAAGACCGTAGAAGAAAAAAAGCTACAGCACCAAATCTCTCCAAAGAAAGACGAGGAGCTAGATAATTAGAAACTAAGAAAGAAAATTATAGGTCCGATAGACCAATTTGGTCTCAGTGGATGGTACCTATCATCATCATCATAATAATAAACCATATTCTTAATATTAAACCTTAGGAATATGAACTCTATGATTAATATTATAAACCATAGGAAAAATATTATAAACAGGAGGGATTACTAAACCCATTGGATTAATATTAAAAACCTTAGGGATTATAAACCCAAGATAATAAGATTAAACCCTAGAATTAATATTAAACCCTATAAATATAAACCCTAATTCTAATATTATAAACATTAAAATTAATATTGTAAACCCAAGAGATTTATGCTATAAATCCAAGGAATTAATAAACCTAAAGGGATTGATATTATAAACTCAATAGGTTATAAATCAAGGGAATATTTTAAACCCAAGGAACTAATATTATAAACCTAAGGGATTGGTAAAACCAAAGGATTAATATTAAAAATATAAGTGATTGATAAACCCAATGGATTATATTAAACTTTAATATTAATATTATAAACCCTAATACTACAAATTATAAATCCAATGTTAAACTTTAATATTATAAACTCACTATTAAAAGTCCCTAATATTATAAACCTCATATTAAACACATGTTTTGTAATGTAACAATGTGACATTGAATATATTACAATGTAATGTAACATTGTGATGATGATTGTTAGACTTATTTTCATATTGAGACAATGTTTGTCACAATTTGATGTTGGATACTTCTTTGTACCTTTGGAATGTTACAGTATTAAACTGTTGATATTATAATCCCAAGGGACTAATACTAAAAAAATAAAGGGGTTATAAACCCAAGGGAATAATATTACACCCAAGAGATTAATATTATAAACTAAAGGGATATAAACCGTAAGATAAATATTATAAACCCTAATATAAATAGTATAGCCTAAGATTCATATCATTAACCTTATGATCAATATTATACACCCAAGGGACTAATAAAACAAAAAGATTAATATTAAAAATGAAAGGGATTATAAACCCAACTGAATCACATCAAACCCTAGGATGAATATTAAACCCTAAGAATGTTAACCATAAAATTGATAAACCGAGGAGATTAATATTTTAAACACTAGGCTTAATATTAAACCCTATGAATGTAACCCTATGATTAATATGATAAACCTATGGAATTTATATTATAAACCTAATGGATTATAAACCCAAGGGATCTATATTAAATCCTATGACTTATATTATAAACTCTATCCATAATATTATACCGTAGGAATATGAACCCTTACATTAATAAACCCAAGGGATTGATATTATAGATCGAAGGCAATAATAAAAAGAAGGTATTAATGCTAAAAACCCAAAAGGATTAATATTGTAAACCCAAGGTATATAAGCCCTAAGGGTTAATATTAATTTTCATTTTGAGACAATATTTGTCACAATGCCGTGTTGGATAATGATTCACCTTGATTAATTCTCATATTGAGAGAATCTTTGTCACAATGTGATATTGGACCATGTTTAACCATAGTTGAAATGATTGACCATGGTTGACCGTGGCTGATTTTCATATTGAAAATCTTTGTCACAATGTGACCATGCCTATTGAGTATCATTGACCATGATTAACCATGGTTGATTTTCATACTGAGACAATATTTGTCACAATGTGACATTGAAACATGGTTGAGAATGGTAGACTATGGTTGACAATGGCTAATTTTGTTATTGAGACAATAATTATCATAGTGTGTTGTTGGACGATGGTTGACCATGATTGACCATGGTTGTTTTCATATTTACCATGATTAACAATGGTTGTTTTCATATTTACCATGATTAACCATGGTTGATGATGATTGATCGTGGTTGATTTTCATTTTGAGACAATATTTGTCACAATATGATGTTTGACCATTGTTGACTATGATTGAAGATGGTTGACCATGTTTGATTTTCATATTGAGAAATTATTTGTTATAATTGACGTTGGACCATGATTGATGATGGTTGAGGGATGTCGATGATGTTTGACGATGGTTGAGGATGGTTGATTTTCATATTGAGACACTTTTATCACAATGTGAAATTGGACCATGGTTGACAATGATTATAACCCAAGGAGTGGATATTATAAACCCAAGGACTATTATAACCAAATATATATATATATTATCTATATATATATATATATAATATATATATATATATTAATAAACACAGGAATAACATTTCTAACCTAGGATCAATATTAAACCTTAGGAATATTAAACCATAAAATTAATAAAACCAGATTTAATATTGTAAACACAAGACATAAATATTAATCATAAGAATAAACCCTACAAATAATATTATAAATCCAACAAATTTATATTATAACCTACAGAATTATAATCCCAAGCGATCTATATTTAAATCCTAAGATTAATATTATAAATTTTATCAATAATATTATACACTAGGAATTTGAACCCGTACATTAATAAACCCAAGGGATTGATATTATAAACCCAAGACACTAATAAAAAAAACGATTAATACTAAAAATCGAAAAAACCCAAAGGATTGATATCATAAACCCAAGGTATATAAACCTTAATATAAATATTATAAACCCTGAAATAAGCATTGTTGACCATCATTGACCATGGTTGATTTTCATTTTGAGACAATATTTGTCACAATGCAAGCTTAGATCATGGTTGACCATGATTGATTTTCATATTAAGAAAATATTTATCACAATGTGGCGTTGGACCATGGTTAACCATAGTTGACCATGATTGGCCATAATTGACCATGGTAGATTTTCCTATTGAAATTTTTTGTCACAATGCGACATTGGACCATGGTTGACCATGGTTAGCCATGGATGACCATGGCTATAAAAATGTCACATTGGACCAAGACAGAATCTTTGTCACAATGTGACCATGGTTATTGATAAACCAAAGATTTTAATATGGATAAACCCAAGGGATTAATATTATGAATCCAAGGGATTATAAACTAAAGGGACTAATATTAAACCCTAACATTAATATTATAACCATACTCTTAATATTAAACCTTAGGAATATAAACTCTACAATTAATGCTAGAAACCCTAGGAACAATATTATAAACTCAAGGGAATAACATTAGGCTCTAGGATTAATATTAAACCGTATGAATATAAACCCTAATATTAATATTATAAACCTTAAGATTAATATTATAAACCCAAGAGATTAATACTATCAATCCAAGGAATTAATAAACCTAATTTAAGGGATTGATATTATAAACTCAATAGATTATAAATCAAGGGAAATAATTTTAAACCAAAGGGATTAATATTATAAACCTAAGGGATTGATAAAACCAAAGGATTACTACTAAAAATCTAAGGGATTGATAAACCCAATGTTAAACATTATTATTATAAACCTACTATTAAAAATCCCTAATATTATAAACCTTGTATTAAACCCAAGTTTTGTAATGTAACAATGTGAAATTGAATAAATTACACTGTAATGTAACATTGTGATAATGTTTGTTAGACCTATTTTCATACTGAAACAATGATTGTTAGAATGTGACGTTGGATACATTTTTGTACCATTCCAATTTTACAGTATTAAATCATTGATATTATAAACCCAAGCAACTAATAAGCCTAAGGGATTAATACTAAAAATGGAAGGGGTTATAGACCAAAGGGATTAATATTATAAACTTAAGGGATATAAACCCTAAGGTAAATATTATAAACCCTAAAATAAACATTATACCCTAGGATTCATATCATGAACCTCACAATTAATATTATAAACCCAAGGGATTAATAAAACCAAACGATTAATATTAAAAAACCAAGGGATTTTAAACCAAAGCAAATAACATTAAACCCTAGGAATGTAAATAATAAAATTAATAAACCCAAGAGATTAATATTAGAAATACTAGGATTAATATTAAACCCTAGGAACATAACCCTATGATTAATATTACAAACTCAAAGAATTTATAATATAAACCTTATGGATCTTATAAACCCAAGGGATCTGTATTAAATCGTAGGATTAATATTATAAACTCTATCAATAATATTATATCCTAGGAATGTGAACCCTTACATTAATAAACCCAAGGGATTGATATTATAAATCCAAGTCACTAATAAAAACAAGGTATTAATACTAAAACCTAAATAACCCAAAGGATTAATATTGTAAAACAAAGGCATATAAACCCTAAGATAAATATTATAAACACTAAAACAAAATTGGATGACCATGGTTGATTTTCATTTTAAGACAATATTTGTCACAATGTAATGTTGGACCATGATTAATTTTCATATTGAGAGAATAGTTTTCATAGTGTAACATTGAACCATCGTTAGCCATGGTTGACCATGGTTGATTTTCATATTGACAATATTTTTCACAATGTGACCATGGCTACTGACGATCATTGACAATGATTGACCATGGTTGATGTTTGGTCAATTCAATGTCTTTGAATTGTCAATCATAAATTGTCAACCAGGGTGCATAGATTGATGAAGTACAAGTGCACAATATGTGCCTATAAGATATTCATTAGGTCATTATGTATTTCTTAGGATATAAACTTAGGATGGATATGGAAGTGGTGTTTTCAGTGATATTAGTGTCGTAATTCTTAAAAATGTTGGCTAAGTTTATTAGGAGTTAATCTTTATCTAATTAGTTTGCAGATGATATGAGAGTGATCCTACTTGTATTAGATTGTTTTGGGATTTTTGATCCTGAATCTTTATGTTGCAACTTCTAATTCACTAAGTGCAAAAATAAACTTATTCTATCAGCTATGAAAAAATACTATTTGAACTCAATTGTTTAGGAGAAAACACTCACTCTTTTACTTATTCAACTTTCCTCAAACAAATTAATCCAACAAATATCTATATTATGAATTAAACACACTTCAACTATGCTATATAATAAGCAAATGAAATAACCATGTTGTACCAGGTGTAAAGCTAATTAAATAACATACTAAACTAGGTATAAAACAAATGAAATTACTTATGCAAATAACAACTCACTCGCGAAATCATTATGCTGCATTTTCACATAAAACAGAGCATTTGAAGAATGAAAGGAAATCATATTGCAATTGATTAAAACATGTCACTATTTATAGGGGCCCTCCACATAGCAGTTCATAGCTTCCAATCAACACAACACATACAAACAAAACCAATTCTATTCCAACAGAATTCACAAACTGTTTAAAATTACATCATCCAATGCATACCCCAAATCACAATGCAGCCATAAGTTTTATAACAAGTTCCTAGCATAACTTCACAAGTAATTCATGCCTAATATCTTTATCTTATCTAAACTTATATCGCTAAACCTTCATTTTTCTATTCTGAAAGAAAAACGATAAGGTTTCAATCGAACTTGAATTTTGTTCTGCATTAATAGGCGATTGACTTGGAGTTTGACCATGATCTCCTATGCTTATCTTAATAAATAATTTTTAGGGGATAGGAAGGGATCCATGAGGGAGCCATCCTCTATCCATCTGCACCCTTTGCTTCTGACGTGGAACTCCAGAACCTTACAAATAATGGAGACAACTACAGAAACCTGGATTAGCTACGGAAACAGAGTGATTCAATAGACAATTGCAAACTTTAACAAAACAATATGGTATAAAGTTAAATATGAACAATAAGACATATGATTTCATACCTTCATCAAACCTAGTGGATATGACTTTATTTAGCTGGTAAATATATAGGAAAAGAGAGAATCATTAGGCAAAAAGGATGTCATGGTAGGACAATGTTCAAACTCTACATTCCCCCAGACTAGAGATTTTGCATGTCCCCATACACTTATTCCTTGTCAGTCACTTGTGCTTCTTTCTTATCATCTCCATGTTTCACTTTTTTCTTCTTTTTGGTAGTGATCGGTATTCTAGGCTTTCTCATGAGAATTTTGTACTTTTAAGTGGTAATATCTCTCTGCATAATTCTATTTTCCTACTTCAACTTTTTTTTTCTTATACCACGAGCTTGGATGAAGGATCAGATTGTCACTCTTTGCAATCTCGATCTCACTCTGTGTCTTAAATGCTTGATTCTCATTTTTGAGATACCTGTTCAATGTTTCTAGTTCAAGGATCTCCTACTTTAAGATGTTTGAGGCTGATTGTTCATTTCCTTGATTGCTCCCTTCTCCAGGGCTCTTAATTGTTTCCTTTGTTGTTGTCCCTTTTCTTTCCAATGACTCAATATAATCATATATTTCCTGTTGAGCAGGATCAATACCCAGACTATGCACTGGGCTTCCTAGAGATGAGCTGTAAGGTTGTGGTGATACTTTTGGTGATGATCTTGGTGATCCTTTTGGAGAATTTCCATGGATTTCAATTGGATCATCCCCTATTGGCTCGTTTTCTTTTAGCTCATTCTTTGTTGGCTGATTTTCAGTTGGCTCCTTTTCATTTGGCTCATTTTCCTCAAGATTAATGTACTATGTAGTTTTTGAGGTTGTTTGTGGGATCATGCTCAACCTTGTGCTAGTCCTCAATCCTAGGGTTTGTATTTTCTATACTTTCCTCCTTTTATTCTCTAATTTTCCTTCTATAGGAGGGGTCTTAGTTTGTGAGAATTCTTCTTTACTTGGGATAGATTTCTTTCTTCTAAGGTTTCCCATCTTCATTTTTTGTAAAATCTCTACTAGGAAGCTCTTCTTCTGATAGTTCTATCTGAGTCTGAGGTGCATTCTCATTTATCACCTCTATGGTTCTCTTCCTTCATTTGAGGGTTGTGCTATTACTTGCTTTTTCTGGGGATTTCTCTTCAAAGTGGTTCCTCACTAGGAAACTGTCTCAGTTATCCCCTCTACTTTGGAGATGAAATTCGACCAATATTTTTATCATGCCATGATGATACATGGTGTTTTCTATATACTTAATTTTCTTCTAAAAGTTTGTAGATATTTTCTTGAGGCTATTTAAGAGGAAGTAGGAAAGGTTCATCTGGTGGTATTCAAGGAAATGCATCATCATCCTAACATGATAAAAATACATTTTCCCAAACCTACCCTCACAAGTGAAAGACTTCTGAAGCACAAGTAATAAGTTTCTCCATTTGTTTTTGAGTGTAGTGCCTCGAATACCTTTCTTGTAGACCGTAGTGTTCGTGTTCAAATTCTTGAGGAAGACCTTCCAATCCTCGTTATAAATCTCCCTATTTTTAAACCAATTTTCTCCATTCCTTGGCATCACAGTAGCCTCAACGATCATAGACTCTGTTATTGTGAGCTTAATATCCCCAATTTCGGCTTTAATTCCATTGAATGAGTGCAAAAATGTGTTGGTTACTTCCTTGTGGAAGGTGTTAAATTTTTCAATGAACTGCAGCCATTGTCTCCTTTGCAGCAACTCCCTAGTTTGTGGGTACCCCTCCAAGAATTACTTCCCTGCTGGCTCAATTCTAACAATTATCCGCATTTTGAAGGATGCTTTGCCTTGAAGATTGGCTACCTTGACAAGAAAATGGAGCTGGTAGGGTTTGCTAGATGGCAGAAAGATATAGTCGCTATGAAAGTTCAGAGGAGTGTGAGAATAGGGAAGAGTGGATAGATTATCATAAGGATTATAGGGATGAATTAGACCATTAGGTGCATTTAAACTTATGATTTGGTAATTATTTCGGTAGATTTGGAATAAGGTCGTGACATGACCTTTTAAGTTGTGCCATATGATATTTTTTTAGGCGGCCATTACCCTTAGGTTATAATGATTTAATTTTAGTACTATATCTTCTTAATCATATATGCTATATAACCTTCCCTATTGTTAAATTAAAGAAGCACATACATTTGATCTTCTTTTGGTAACCTTATTTGTTTTCCTTTGATCTCCTACAGGTACTTTGCTGTTAGCTATCCTTTAATCCAAATCACCAAGTATCTTTGTAGACTTCAAAAATTTATTAGGTTGTAGAACCTCTCTTAGTTGCGAAAACTTGTCCAAGCTATGGAAAGTTGTTGATTCTGCAACAAAGAGAAAGAAGGCTTTAATAGATGAACTTTATTGTTTTTTTGTTTTTTTTTAGTTCTTCGAAAGAAAATTTGAAGTGCCAACAAATTCGTTTTCACTTTAATTTTTGTATAAACATGCCAACAACATGTTGGTTTTCATGTTTATACAACTTTTTATTATTATATATATATATATATATATAGAGAGAGAGAGAGAGAGAGAGATATAGATTATATTTATATATATATTATGCATATCTATATCTATATACACACACACACACACACACACACACACACACAGATATATATATATATATATATATATATATATATATCTATATATAATATATTATATATAAAATATATATATATATAATTTATTTGTTATCTTTATTTATTTATTTTATATATATGTATTTATTTATTTATTTTAAGAGCAAACTGAGTAAAAATTTCCAAGCTGGAAAAGAAGAAGAATTCTTCTTGACCATCTTTAGTTCTGAATTATCTTGAAACATTTTAACAAATTCCTCTTTCGTTAATGGTTTCTGGAAAATCTTGAGTCGATGTCCATTTACTAATAGAGGCCTTTCTCCTTATCAATAGTCCTGATTCTAACTGCAGCATTGTTAAGGAAATTTTCAACTTCATAAGGTCCAAGCCAATGGGTTTGTAATTTTCCTTGAAAATTTTTGAATTTTGAATCAAAGAGCAATGTCAAATCTCTTGGATGAAATTTCCTTTCCTTAATGTACTTATCGTGCCATCATGACCTCTTTTGTTGAACTAGGCTAGTTCTCTGGAAGGCTTCTTGTCTAATTTCATCAAGCTCATTTAGTTGTGTCATCCTTTGCTTCTAGGCTTCTGACAAGTCTAGATCTAACTAGACTATTGCCTTATAGGTCTGGATCTGGAACTCTATTGGCAGTAATACCTGCTTCCCATAAACAAGTTCATAGGGAGTATGCCCTATAGTATTCCTCCATGTAGTTCTGTAGGCCCATAAGGATTTTGGAAGCTTTTCCACCCAGTCCTTCCTGTGTAGATGTATAGTCTTGGTAAGGATAGATTCAATCACCTTATTTGTGGACTCAACTTGTCCATTGGCTTGTGGATGATATGGAGTGGACTTCCAATGCTTTATCTTGTATTGATCCATAAGCTTCTTCACTAGTCTAGATGTGAATTGTGTTCCTTGATCAGTTACAATTTCTCTTGGGACACCGAAATGAGTAAAAATATCCTCAAAAAGAAATGAAACTACAACATTTTCAGTAGCAAAAGGAAGTGATTTAGCCTCTACCCATTTAGTGACATAATTAGTACATACTAGAATATATCTCTTTCTCTTTGAAGGTGCACTGATAGGTCCAACAAAATCCAGTGCCCATTTTTCAAATGGTTCGATAAGTACCTATGGTTGCAGTGGCATTTCATTTGAAAGAGTAGGTTTTCCAATTCTCTGACAATTTTCGCATCTTTTAACATATCCCTTGGTTTCCCTGAAAATGGAAGGCCAATAATGTCCTAAAAGAAAGATTTTGTAAGCAGTTCTTCTGGCAGGAAAATGTCCTCCACATGGCTCATCATGACAAGCCTTAAGTATTTCTGGTAATTCGTCCTCTTGAACACATCTTCTGATGATGAGATTTGGTCCTGTCTTATATAATTCTTCATTTATCCATGAATAAGATGTGTTATTGTGGACTTTTCTTCTCTTCTCTCTAGGAGATAAATGACATGGCATTTTTCCTATGGCCAAATTGTTAGCAATATATGCATACCAAGGTGATTTATTAGATATTGCAAAAAGATATTCATCAAGAAATTTTTCTTCTACTAGTTGATCATTATTTTCATTTTGTATCCTATATAGAAAATCAACAATTGTGTTATGTTTTCCCGACCTATCTAGAATGGTTATGTTGAATTCTTGTAAAAGTAGGAGCCATCTAGTTATTCTTCCATTGGTGACTGGTTTATTCATTAAGTATTTAATGGCAGAATGGTTTGTGTGAACAAAGGTTTCATAACCAGTTATATAATGTTTGAATTTGTTAATGGCATGAACTACAACTAAAAACTCCTTTTCGGTTACAGCATAATTTAACTCTACAGGAGTTAAATTTTTACTGGTATAATAGATTGCATAAGGAGTAAGATCTTTTTGTCTTAACGCAACTCCTAAGGCTAAATCTGAAGCATCTGTTGAGATATGGAAAGGCAATTTAGAGTTAGGTCCTTTTCAGATGGGTGCCTCAAAAATTCTCTTTTTCAAAGTTTCAAAGCCAGCTTGACATTCAGAATCCCAACTGAATTCATAGTCTTTGGTGAGTAGTTTAAAGAGTGGAGATGCAATTTTTGTGAAGTTTTCCATAAATATTCTATAGTATCTAGTAAAACAGAGAAAACTTTTAACATCCTTTTGACAACTTGGCTCTAATAACTTAGAAATGAATTCAACTTTAGATGAGTCTACTTTGATTCTATCTCCTGAAATATGATGACCTAAAACAATTCCTTCGTTAAACATCACGCAACATTTTTCATGGCTTAGTGAGAGATTTGTTTCTTTACATATTATTAAGACTTTTTATAAATTTTCTAGTGCTTCATTGAAAGAATCCCCATAGACTATGAAATCATCTGTGTACACTTCCACACAATCATCAATGAGGTCATAGAAAATGTCGAGGACTTCTCTCTGGAATGTCGCTGGAGCATTACATAACCCAAAGGGAAGTACTCGGTAAAAATAAGTTCCCCATGGACAAGTGTATCTAGTTTTATCTTGATCTTTAGGGGCTACCTAAATCTGGTTATATCCACTGAACTCATCCAAGAAGGAAAAATATTTTTTCCCTGCTAAAGTGTCTAAGACTTAGTCTATGAAAGGTAATTGAAAGTGGTATTTTAATTTTGCTTTGTTTAATTCCCTGTAATCGATGCATACTCTCCATTTTCCATTCCTTTTAGGAACAATTACTAGGGTTGAAACCCACTAACTGTCGGATATTGGATAGATGAAATTTACTTTTAATAGTTTCTGCAATTCTTCCTTAACAATTTCTTTTAGGTTTGGGTTCATTCTTTGTTGAGGTTGTCTAAGTGGTCTTGCATTTTGTTCAATGTAGATATGATGTATGCAAGCTTCAAATCAATCCCTCTCATGTCAGTGTATTCCCATACAAAAGAAGAATAATGTTTATGTAAAATTTCTATGAATTGATTCTTTTGCACTTCTTCCATGTTTTCATTAACATTCAAGGTTTTTCCTGGAATGATTTCTATTGAGAAATTCCCAAATTTTTCCATGGAGAGAAATGATACTTGTTTAGATGAGAGATACTCATTTCGATTACAATCATAAAGTGAGGAAGATTCATTATTTTTCAGTAAATTTAAAAGTTGGTCTTCCTCTTTTACTTGTTCAGTAGCGAAAATAGGTTGTAAATCTTCTTCATCTTCTATTCATTCTTCAGTTTTTGTATCTATTGTTGTTCTTGTAGGGGGATATAATATAAATTTCTTTGTGTAATTTCCATTCTATATAAGCATATCGCCTGATCTATAGCCGATGAAATCATCATTTGTAGCCAACCAAGGCCTTCCTAGAATTAATGGATGTCTTCCTAAATTATTCTTGGGTGTTAAGACCGTGAAATCAACAGGATATTCCTAAGAATCTAAGGATACACAAACATCTTCCAACACACCATATGGTTTAATAAAAGACCTATCTGCTAATTGCAACAACGTTGGTGTGTACTGAAGGTTAGGAAGCCTAAGTGTGTCCATAACTTGTTTACTCATTATGTTTATGGTTGCTCCAAGATAAATTAATGTGTTTGGTATTTCAGTTCCATTGATGTGAATTTTTACAATGGGGCATCCTGGATCTAAATATTTTGAATTGTCAACTTCCCCATCATAGTGTCTGCAATTTTTCTGACTAACTGAATTCTTTTTATATCTTTTCTCCTTCTCCCCGATCCTTGTGTAATTAATTCCTTAATTGTTTTTGCAAAAATGGGTATTTCTTTTATGTCTTGTAATAATGGAATCTTAATAAAAGCATTTCTCAATTCATCCATCATATTGTAATCAGGCAAGACAATTTGTTTCTCTACTCCTTCATCGATTTTCAACCTTTCTGGGAAAGGTGGTTTAATTGCTATCAAGGGTTGTTATATGATGGGAGTATTTATTGGAATTTATTCTGCTTGTTTATTTTCTTTTAGGGGGAGATAAGTCTCCCCTTATTCTAATAGATTTTTGTGTTTTTGAAGATTAGATCTTGTTTCTTCAACGAAAATAGGAGGTTTTCTTGGTAATACTCTTCCAAACATTAATTGGACATTCTATAGGTGTAGTGGAGTTATTACATAAGTTTGAGGATTCTGACCCTCCAGTTGTACACTAGTTGTTGTGGTGTTTTATTATTAGGATTCGGAAGTGGTTGACTGGGTAGTTGATTTGATTTTTGTGGAAATGGTAGGGAAAGTTGTGGGTTTTGATTTTGAACTAGAACTTGTGACAATTGATTAGCTTGAGTAATTTGATTAGATGGGTGGAAGAATTATGGTGGAAGGTAAGATGGCTAGTACTATTGATATTGAGCATAGGTTCCATAAGGTTTTTCCATCCTTGATTCCAAGGTTGTGACTGTGGTAGAGCCCAAGGCTGCTAGGCTGAATTCCAATTATTTTGTGAAGACTTGGCAAATTGTTGTAGTCTAAATCCTTGTGATTGATTTGGTTAGGGATTTTTCCATGGTATTTTGGCTATAAAGTAGAGAGGGTCTATTGGTTCTAAGATTCCTTCATCATTGAATACAGCCTCAAGACCTGGTAAGGATGGACATTCTGTCGTATCATGATTATCTACACATATAACATGGGTTTCTATGGCTTTTGAGTCTAAGGGACACTCTCTTAGAGCATGTTTCTTCCGACATTTGGTACAGAATATAGATAATGTGGCATTTTCAGAATTTTACTTGTTTTATATTTTATGGGTGTCTAACTACTCACTTAGGCTCCCTCAAATGTCTATTCTGAAGGTGTCAAGCAAATTTCCTATTTCTTCCCCACTGACTATCTTGGTTGCAGATTTGTTAATTCTTAACAAGTGAGGGTCTCTAGGACTCCTTCCAACTCATGCTTTACCCTTTGAGATATGTACACATAAATCACAAATATCTGTGAATGGTAGTTGGGAAATATCTCATTTCCTAGTTAGGTTAAGGAGATTGATCCATTCATCTTTAACAGCTCTGAGTAAGAGTGCTTTTAAGGTTTCTTCATCCAAATTATCCATTTTTTCCAAGGAAAATTTTAGGGGCTAATATTCGCCCATGGGCTAATTTTCTATACTTTTTCCAAAAAAAATATACTAATTTCCATTTTTTTGTAAAAATGATTCACCCCAATTTTATAGAATGAAATTATTTTACCCTAAAAATCACCAAATTATTATATATAAACTGTATAAAAATATGAATATTTGTACAAAAATATCTCCAAACATTTTATAGATTTCATATTATGGACTAGTGGGATTCGCCAAGGTTTCTAAACTTTAAGATAAATTTCCATCCTTAAAATTTTCCCTGATTTTTGCTCTCTTAACATTGTAAACAAACCTTTTGACCAAGAATTCAAGATTTTCATCTTATTTTTATGTCATTTTGAAGACTTCATCTTTAAGGTTACTAGGCATACAATAATATCTATATTTTCCTAATAAAGCCCCTTTAATTTGTAATCATGTTGTTATAGAATGCACTCCTAGACTCATCAACCATTTTAATGCTGAGTCGTTTAATGTGGCAGGCAACGATTTTAACTTTTGAGGATCATCCACATAGTCATATGATCTATATAATACTTCAAATTCAAAGAGAAATGTCTCAGGATCTTTGTTTCTTTTCCCGTGGAAATCAGGAAGAATCAAGGGTGACATATTTTTCATTGTGAGGGTTGTATCTTCATTAAGAATAGGAAATCCTGAAGGACCTTGATTTCCTCCACCTCTACCCCCTCCTCTACCACTACCTATTCCTCTTCCTCTTCCTCCAATCCTATCTTCTTTTCCATGGACATTATGTACTTCTCCTTCACCTTCTTCAGCCATGATAGATTCTTCGAAGTTAATATAGTGTTCTTCTAATCTTTCTAGTTCATCTGTCAATGGTTGCTCAGAATAAGTTTCCAATTCCTCTTATTCACTAGGAACTTCTGATTTTTCTCCCAAAATTTTCTCACCAATGGAGAATAGGAAGATTACTCCTGTAGTTGGGGATGTAGACTCTTCCTCAATTACAACTTCAGTAGAAGAAGTGGGTGAAGTCCTGGATTGGATTTCTAACCTTGAAATTTCAGGAAGCCTTTTTTGACCTACAAAAGGAATTTGTGTTTCAGTAGGTAGTGTGGATTCTCAAGGTCTAGGTGAAGTGAGTGGATTTGTGGAAATTAAACTTCTTCCTCTCCCTAAAAATATACCTCTAGAGTCTCTATCCCTATGCATATCATATTTCAATTTTCTTTTAAACTTCTATTTGTACTTCCCTAGCAACGGCACCAAAAGTTTTGGTCAATTCAATTATTTGAATTGTCAATCATAAATTATCAACCAGGGTGCGTAGACTGATGAAGTATAGGTGCACAATATGTTCTTAGAAGTTATTCATTTAGTATTTATGTATTTGTTAGGATCTAAACTTAGGATGGATATGGAGGTGGTGTTTGTTAATTATATTAGTGTCGTAATTCTTAAAAATGTTGGCTAAGTTTCCTAGGAGTTAATCTCTATCTAAGTAGTTTGCAGATGATATGAGAGTGATCCTACTTGTATTAGATTATCTTGGGATTTTTGATCCTAAATATTTATGCTGCAACTTCTAATTCACTAAGTGAAAAAATAAACTTATTCTATCGGCTATGAAGAAATACTATCTGAACTCAATTGTTTAGGAGAGAACTCTCACTCTTTTACTTATTCAATTTTCGCTCAAACAAAATAATCCAAGCAATATTTATATTATGAATTAAACACACATCAACTATGCTAGATAATAAGCAAATGAAATAACCATGTTGTACCAGGTATAAAGAAAATTAAATAACGGACTAAACTAGGTATCAAACAAATGAAATTACTTATGCAAATAACAACTCGCTAGCGAAATAGTTATGCTACATTTTCACACAAAACAGAGCATTTGAAGAATGAAAGGAAATCATATTGCAATTGATTAAAACCTGACACTATTTGTAGGGGCCCTCAACCTATCAGTTCATAGCTTCCAATCAACACAAGGCATACACACAAAACCAGTTCTATTCAAACGGAATTCAAAAACTGTTCAAAATGACATCATTTGGCGTGCACCCCAAATTACAGTGCGGCCATCAGTTTTATAACAGGTTTCTAGCATAATTGCATGATTAATTCAAGCCTAATATATTTATCTTATCTAAACTTATATCACTAAACCTTTGTTTTTCTATGCCAAAAGCAAAATGATAAGGTTTAAATCGAACTCGGATTGTATTCTGCATTAATCTGGTGGTTGACTTGGAGTTTGGCTGTGATCTCCTAGGCTTATCTTAATGAACAGTTTTGAGGGGATCAAAAGGGATCCACGAGGGAGCCATCCTCTATCCATCCACACCCTTCGATGATAACTTGGAACTCTGGAACCTTTCAAACAATGGAGATAGCTACAAAAACCTCGATTAGCTGTGGAAATAGACTGATTCTGTAGCTGATTGTAAACTTTAACAAAAAAATAGGGTATAAAGTTAAATATGAACAAGAAGACATATGATTGCATACCTTCATCAAAACCTGGTGGATATGGGTTTATTTAGGTGATAAATATATACAAAATAGAGGATCATTAGGCAAAAATGATGTCATCGTAGGACAATCTTCGAACTCTACAGTTGATTTTCACATTGAGACAATCTTTGTCACATGTGATGTTTAACAATGGTTGAGAACACTTGATGATGGTTGCTGATGGTTACTGGTGATATTGAGACAATATTTGTCACAATATGATGTTATACGATTGTTGACCATGATTGACCATGGTTTATTTTCATATTGACAATGATTGACCATGGTTGATTTTCATTTTGATACAATCTTTGTCACAATGTCACATTTGACCATTATTGACTATGATTGAAGATGGTTGACGATGGTTGATTTTCATATTGAGAAATCATTTGTTATAATGTGACATTGGACCATGGTTGACAATGATTGACCATGGTTGATGATGGTCAATGATGGCTGACGATGGTTGAACTTGGTTGGTTTTCATATCAAGAGGATTTGTGTCACAGTGTGACATTGGACCATGGTTAACCATGATAATAAACCCAATAGATTGATATTATAAACCCAAAGACTTACTGTTAAAAGAACAAGAGATTATAAATGAAAGGGAATAACATTAAACCCAAGGATGAATATTAAAGCCTATGAATATAAACCATAAAATTAATAAACGCAAGAGATTAATATTGTAAGCACTAGGCTTAATATTAAACCCTAGTAATATAACCCTATGATTAATATTATAAACCCAACGAATTTATATTATAAACCCAATGGATTATAAGCCTAAATGATCTATGTTAAATCCTAGGATTAATATTATAAATTCTATCAATAATATTGTACACTAGGAATATGAACCCTTACATTAGTAAACCCAAGGGATTGATATTATAAACCCAAGACACTAATAAAAACAAGGTATTAATATTAAAAACCTAAAATACCCAAAGAATTGATATTGTAAATAAAAGTTATATAAACCCTAAGATAAATATTACAAACCCTAAAACAAACATGGCTGATCATGGTTGATTTTCATATTAAGACAATATTTGTCACAATGCGACATTGGACCATGGTTGATCATGATGGATTTTCATATTAAGAGAATCTTTGTCAGAATGTGATGTTGGACCATGGTTAACCATGGTTGACCATGGTAGATTTTCGTAATGCCAGTTTTTGTCACAATGCAACATTAGGCCATGGTTGTGACAATGTCACATTGGACCATTACAAAATCTTTGTCACAATGTGACCATTTCTATTGATAAACCCAAAGGTTTAATATTAATAAACCCAAGGGATTATTATTATAAACCCAAGGGATTATAAACTAAAGGGATTAATATTAAACCCTAAGATTAATATTTTAAACCATATGCTTGATATCAAACCTTGGGAATATAAACCCTATGATTAATATTAGTGTGAGACCAGGAGGTAACTCCTCAAATGTAATTCTATTATTCATTTAGGTTGTTCATTATTATATACAAGAGGGAGAGACTATTCAGTTCATCTCCCGATGACTCTCCATTTCCTCTATTATTTATTTACACTAATTATAGTTGTTCACCCAATCCCTATAATTAGATGTCAACGTTCCCCCCCTTAATCTAAAGGGATGTTGGTGAGTCTAGGCATCATTCTGAATCTTTCAATCTTTTCTCTTCCAAGTGCTTTGGTGAAGATGCCTGCAATCTGTTCATTAGTGGAACAATGGCAAAGATGGATTTTTTTAGCCTCAACATGATGTCAAATCAGATGATATTTTGTATTGATGTGCTTCATTTGATCATGGAACTTTGGGTTCTTGGCCAACTTTATTGCCAAGGTATTGCCAATCATGAGTGGATTTGATTGTACTTGTTTTACCTATAAATCTTCCAGAATTTTCCTGAGCCACACAATTTCTTTTGTTGCCTCAACTGGTACCACATATTCTGCCTCTGTCGTGGAATCTACTAGAATTGATTGTTTGTGTAATCTCCAAGAGACAGATCCTGATCCAAGACTCATAGCATAACCCGAAGTAGATACCTTGTTTTCTTTGTCTCAATCGAAGTCTAAGTCAGAGTATCCAATCATGTTGAAGTCGCCCACCTGGGTATACTTGATTCCAAAGTCTTGAGTTCCCTTCAAGTACTTTAGAACTCTTTTTGCAATAGACCAATATCCCTCACAAGGCTTTTGCATAAACCTATTGAGGATGCCAACAACAAATGAAATGTATGGTCTTGTAGTAGTCGGGTACTTGAGATTTCCTACAAGCTGTCTATACTTTGTTGCATCCTCAAATTATTTTCCTTCAATGGATGTGAGCTTTAAGTTTTGTTCCATTGGAGTAGTCAAAGGATTGCATTCAGTCATGCCAAGCCTATTCAAAAGATATCCAATGCACTTCTTTTGAGAAATGAATATGGACTTCGAATGTTGAGTTACTTCAAAACCAAGATAGTAATGAACATATTCCAAATCAGTCATTTCAAAACTTTTCCTCAATTCCTTGTTTATGGGTGCAATGTAGCTCTCATTGTTCCTTGTCATCAAAGATCATCTACATATACCACAAGATATAAAACATTTTTTCTAACCTTCTTGACAAAGAAAGTTGCATCATCAAGATCATAATGTTTGAAATTGAGTTTCAGAAGATGCTCAGTTAGTTTTTCATACCAAACTCGTGATGCTTGTTTGAGGCCATAAAAGGATTTCACAAGTTTGCATACTTTATGTTCATGTCCTTTTACAGCGAGTCCTTCAAACTACGACATAAAAACATGCTCTTTTAGATCTCCATTCAAAAAATCAGTTTTTACATCCATTTGATGGACTTTCCAACCATTCTAAGTTGCTAGGGAAAGAGTGTCCAGATGGTAGCCCATTTTGTTGTGGGGGAAAATGTCTCCTTATAATCGACCCCTTCCTTTTGTGCAAAACCTTTTACCACAAGCCCAGACTTGTGCTTGTCAGGTGAGCCATCAGCTTTATACTTTTTCTTGTAGACCCACTTGCAGCCAATTGGTTTGGTTCCGAATGGAGGATCAACCAGCTTCCAAGTGCCATTATTTATTAAGTCATCATACTCCTTTTGTATAGCTTCTTTCCATTCATCATGAGAAGCAGATTCTTTGAAGGAAGTTGGTTGAAAATCTGTAGACAAATTCAATTCACAATCACAAGAAACAGCCATATCAACAGGTGAGACAAAGTCATCTACATCACCTCCATTTCGTTGGGTTGAATTTCTAGTTCTTATCTTTGCAACCTCATCGGGATGAACACTTTCAAGTGTCTTTGTCACCCACTTTGGGGGACCTTTATGAGATGGTCCAGGCTACTCCATTGATTGAGTTGGGACTGAATCAAGAGTGAGTCTCCCAATTCTATCAATTACATCACTCAAAGTATCATCTGTTATTGGAGTTTCATGCAGGGGAGAGAGTGCTTCAGAAGAAGATTCCATAGGTTGATCTAGTATAGGAATCCCCCCTCCAAGATGTCGAATCTAATTATCAAATTCTTGAAATTATTTTGCATTTTTGAATCTATCCAAGCGATCAAGTTGCCGCTCAACAACATTGTCAATTTTGGATTATTCAAGAAAGATTACATCTATAGATACAACAAACTTTTTATTGAATTCATCATAGAGATGGTATGCTTTGGAGGTGTTTGAATACCCCAGGAAGATACACTTACAACTTCTTGCACCAAGTTTGTTTCTATGTAACTTTGGCATCAAGGCATAACATGTGGAACCAAAGACCCTGAGATGCTTTACCGAAGGAATGTGCCCATACCACATTTCATAAGGAGTCTTGTTTCTAATAGCATTAGATGGACATCTATTCTTTACATATACAGCACATAGAATTGCATCAACCCAGAACATCAATTTTACATTTTTGAAAAACATCATGGAGTGCACCATATTTAAGATTTTCATATTCATTCTTTCAGCTACTCCATTTTGTTGGGGATTATAAGACATAGTTGTTTCATGTTTGATCCCATGTTCGGGGAAGATAGTTTTCAAATTCATTTGAAGTGTATTCTTTTCCATTATCAGTGTGAATAGAGCCAATATGAGATTGTGCATCATTTTCAATCCATGTATGAAAGCTATTGAATGTTTGAAAAGCATCAGATTTGTTCTTCAATAAATAAACCAAACACATTTTGGTGTAGCAATCAATAAATGTTATCATATATTTATTTCAATTTGCATAAGGAACACGCATTGGAACACATAAATCTGAATGAATGGGTTCAAGTTTTCTATGTGCTCTAGAATGTGAATCATGAAAAGACTTTTTTCTATGCTTTCCTAGAATGCAAGCATCACATTGCTTAAGTTTCCTAGGAATTGTAGGCAAACTAGTAACACCATTTTTCTTCAACAAGTGGAGGCTGTCATAGTTCAAGTGTCCAAATCTAGCATGCCATAATAAACTTGATGGAAATGTACCTTCTTCATAATGAGAATTGTATGAGATATTTTGTGCACGAGTAGAGGTACCCTGCAGCTTGAGAAGCCTTTCTTCTTATATCCCTTTCATGGAAAGTGAGTGGTCTGATGCTTTTCTCACCTCAAGATTACAATCAAACATATGAATGGAGTGTCCTTGCTGGTGGATGTGGACCAAGGACAACAAGTTTCTCCTCAGCTGTGAGAGATATAGAACATGATGCAGAAGAAAGTCTGGAAGACCAGGCAATTTAAGCCTGATTGTGCCAAGCCCTGATGGCTTGAGTTTTTATTTGCCTATAAACTATACTGCTCAATCAACATTGTCAATAAATTATTCAAAAAAATCTCTTCTAAAATTCATGTGGAAAGTTGCTCCTAAATCAAGCAACCAATCATTTTTCCAAGAAGCAAGTGAAGCATTAAATAAGTCTTCATTTACTCCAATATTACAATGTGCCACAACATAGTGAGTGTATTCAGATGCTTTACCTTTTTCTTTGTCATTAGTTTTACCTTTGGGTTGGTTTCTTTCCTACTCAATTCTGTCCCAAGGCAACTTGCATGTGGATGCATCATGTGATCCATCTCTTTTACAATGTATGCAATGCAAATCTGACTTTTCTCTTTGAGAGTGTCTGCCCCCCCTGCCTTTGAAATTTCTTCCTCTTCCTCTTCGACGACCTATTCCTCTAGAAGAATCTTGAGCAAGATTCTTCTCTCTATGTGCAAGACACATAGCCTCTTCAGAAGACTGAGGAGTTGCCTTCTTCCCGAAAGCTTTCTCTCTTTCAACGAATTTTTTCACAAGGGAGTAAAAGGTAATATCTTTGAGAATTCCATTTTCTTACAATGACTCAAGATAATTTGAGTAAGTGGGATAAAGTTCTTTCAGAAAATCTATCATAGGAATGTTCAGTTCAACATTAGTGACTTTGATATCATGCATAATAGATTTTACTTTTGATGCAAGAGCAAGAGGATTATCATTTTGTAATTCAAGGGTGAACAATTTAATCATGAATTGAACAACTTCAAGTGCAGAGTGTGATTCATAGAGTTCCTTCAATTTTTTCAAGGCTTCTAAAGCATTTGAAAATGGCAAAATATGGCAACTCACCTCTTCATTTACTGATGCTGCAATCAATGCATAAACCTTGCTATTCTTATTTTCCCAAGTGGAAAATTCCTTGTTTGAGGTAGGTTGTTGTGGCTCTTTGTCTCCATTTCCAACACACACTCCTTTCCACAGCTCATTAAAAATGAGAGTGTGTTTGATTTTTTGCGGCCATTCTAGATAGTTCTCCTTGCTAGTGAGAATCACTTCCACAATAGATATCAATGAATGCATTTAAAAAATTGTTCACTATAAAAAATATACTTCTTCTGCCAATATATAAAATATTTTCAGTTTTGGTGTTAAAGAAAAACTGCACTTTAATGGCAATATTCTGAAGAAAATGCAATATTGTTAGAAATATGACAGAGGTATTATTGGGGGAGGGATTATATGGAGAAGGAGTGGTATGAGAGCATGCACAGTCAGCACATTTGTATGGAGGCATGTACTAGAGCAGTTGGAATGTAGGAGGATAGGTAACATGTATTGGTACTAGCATGTAGTTTGTAAAGAATGTGGATTGGGCGATTGTGAAAATGAAATGCTACTCTACAACAAATGTGACAGTGGTTACCACATATATTGCCTTCACCCTATTGTTGCTAGAGTTCCTGCAGGAAGTTGGTTTTGCCCAAATTGTAAGGCAGACTGTAATTTCCCAAACAACACACACATCACTCCTTGAGTCAAGAAAAACGAAAATGCGTTCTACAAGTCTGATTGTTTCGAAGAAAAAGAGATGGCTATTTCCCTTCACGCCAAGCAAGGATCACGCTAGAAGGCTGCAACAAATGGGTTCTCTAGCCAGTGTGTATTGTATTGGGAGCAACATATCTCTAGCAGTGTGGAATAAGCAACGGAAAGGCCCAAAGGTCTGCATGGTCAGGCAAGGAGATCTGGCAATGGAACCTGCATAGGCTGCCACAACGAAAAGCTTAGGAATGGTGACGATTAAGCACTTCATCCAGACACATGATAGATATGGCCTTCAGTCCACTCAGCAACACGATGCTCAGGAGGGAATATGAGAACAATTACGCAGGAGGACAACTATGCACAACCCACAAAGCATAGAGAGAGCAGATAATGATTAAATAAATACCATATGGAGGACAGCCTAGAGAGCAAAAAGAATATAGGAGAGAGCACAGCGAATAGAGGAACAAAATATGGCAGAAAACTGATACAAGGAGTTACAACACAAAAGCTAATTTTGGCAGTTGGCTCTCATACCATGTCAGACCAGGAGGTAAATCCTCAACTGTAATTGTATTATTCATTTAGGTTGTTCATTATTATATACAAGAGGGAGAATCTGTGCAGTTCATCTCCTGATGACTCTCCATTTCCTCTATTATTTATTTACACTAATTACAGTTGTTCACCCAATCCCTATGATTAGGTTTCAACAATTAGAAACCATAGGAACAATATTATAAACCCAAGGTATTACTAGACTCATTGGTTTAATATTAAAAACCTGAGGGATTATAAACCTAAGGGAATAACATTAGACTGTAGGATTAATATTAAATCCTATGAATGTAAACCCTAATATTAATATTATAAACCTTGAGATTAATATTATAAACTCAAGAAATTAATCAACCTAAAGGGATTGATATTATAAACTCAATAGATTATAAATCAAGGGGAATAATTTTAAACCCAAGGGATTAATATTATAAACCTATGGGATTGATAAAACCAAAGGATTAATATTAAAAATCCAAGTGATTGTTAAACACAATGGATTTATATTAAATGCTAAGATTATTATTTTTTTATCTGACTTTAGCTACTTCTATATTGATACAAAATATAATTACATGGAGGCAGAAGCCTCTAGAGTTCTAGCCTCAGAGAGGGCATGCTTACAAAAATCCCTTGAAAACCAGTCCAAAAAACCTTCATGGTGACCTGCTGTGAAACATGATGTGTCTGTAGACTAAAACCGAAAGCTGGGACAGAGTGTTTGGTTCCAATCAAAAACTCAAAACCATGTGTCCTCTCCATGAACGGAGGAGGACCCAGAAGCATTTTAACCCAGAACAAAATCCAAGAGGACAGAGACCTTAAGTCAGTGTTTATGATAGTAAGCAAAAAGATCGTTGAATACCTCCCACGTAGGGGAAACCGACATGACAATGTAAGCAAAAGATCTGATACTGAGAATTGTCAATCCAGAAATGATATTGGAATCTGAGAATGTAAAATGTTTTCTAGCCCCTGCAAAGAAAAATAAAAAGAGCAGACCTGTTCAAACATTGGGAGAGGTTGGAGGCCATTCCTCAATGATGCGGCAACTGAAATGGTCAGGAACATCCGAATCTGAGGGAAGACCTTCTTTACCTGATGAGCCACCCCCCACTAGAACGCTGGGTCTGGCAAGAGTGGTGGTCTCTGGAATTGTTGTGTCGCCTAGATCCTTTTGCTGAGAATCTTCAGTCTGCATGGAAGTGATCTGTCTGCTGTCTTCAACTCCAAGGAAGTGTCAGGAACAACATCCCCCAAACCAATAGCTCCCGAACCAGCAATGTCTTCACACAACTCAACTGTGACTAACGCTATGAAGGAGGAGCTGCCTAGGGAGCAGGGGAAGTGGAAGCGAGTCGTGTGGGATTGCGACTGGTAAGAGCAAGCTTCAGGGATAATTTTCCCTCTTCCTCTACCACGACCCCTTTTGGTGACAGGGTATCTCTTAAGGCTGAAATCTGAAGCATCAAACAAGGGTTCTGAAGTCGTGGAGGATGGTTGGCGGGAGACCTGGCCACGAGAGTTGCCTCTCCTGTTGCTCATCCTGGTGTGAACTCTGGGCATTATGAGGAACGCAGGAGGGGCAGAGCAAACGGTCACAGAGGAGACAGAGAGGGAATAACCGGAGATGGAGCTGGAATGAATCATAGGAGGATGGAAGCTATGATGAAGGGCACCATAAGGAAGCCAAGCATGATAGATTATTACCCTGTTACAAGTGCCAGGAGCATGAATCTCGCTGGAATCACTTAAGCACATGGGAGGAGCTAGAATGGAGGGCCAACCGAGCACCATTGCAAATAAACTGTTGAGCCGAAGGATCGAGGGAAGTTGCATTAATGCGACATTTAATTTGAGGTCCTGCATCATTAAAACAATGCTCATGCGAGGCCGGCTGGTGTAAATGAAGAGCCACGCACTGTCCGTCCACGCCATCGTCGAGCTGCATTCCATCTTATACACCCACATCCGGGTAATGCTAAGATTATTATTATAAACCCTAATACTACAAATTATAAACCCAATGTTAAACTTTAATATTATAAACTCACTATTAAAAGGCCCTAATATTATAAAACTTGTATTAAACCCAAATTTTGTAATGTAACAATGTGACATTCAATAAATTACATTGTAATGTGACATTGTAATAATGATTGTTAGACTTATTTTCATATTGAGACATTGTTTGTCACAATGTGACGTTGGATACATTTTTGTACCATTCGAATGTTACAGTATTAAACGGTTGATATTATAACCCTAAGAGACTAATAAGCCTAATGGATTAATACTAAAAACATAATGGGTTATAAACTCAAGGGATTAATATGATAAACGCAATGGATATATACCCTAAGATAATTATTATAAACCCTAAAATAAACATTATACCCTAAGATTCATATCATGAACCTTGCAATTAATATTATAAACACAATGGATTAATAAAACCAAAGGATTAATATTAAAAATCCATTGGATTATAAACCCAAGTGAATAACATTAAACCGTAGGATGAATATTAAACCCTTGGAATGTAAACTATAAAATTAATAAACCCAAGAGATTAATATTGTAAACACTAGGTTTAATATTAAACCCTATGAATATAGCCCTATGATTAATATTATAAACTCAAGCAAATTATATTGTAAACCTAATGGATCTTATAAACCCAAGGAATCTATATGAAATCCTGGGATTAATATTATAGACTTTATCAATAATATTATATCCTAGGAATATGAACCCTTACATTAATAAAACCAAGGGATTGATATTATAAATCTAAGGCACTAAAAAAAGCAGGGTATTAATACTTAAAATCGAAATAACCGAGAGGATTAATATTGTAAACCCAAGGTATAAAAACCACAAGATAAATATTATAAACCCTAAAACAAACATCGTTGACCACAATTTATTTTCATTATGAGACAATATTTGTCACAATACAGCATTGGACCATGATTAATTTTAATATTCAGAGAATCTTTGTCACAATGTGACATTGGAGCATGGTTAACCATGGTTGACTATGGTTGATTTTCATATTGACAATATTTGTCAAAATGTGATTGTGGCTATTGACGATCATTAACCACGGTTGATTTTCATATTGAGGCAATCTTTGTCAAAATACAATGTTGAACCATGGTTGAGAATGGTTGACGTTGGTTGACGATGCTTGATGATGGCTAATTTTTATATTGAGACAATATTTGTCACAATGTGATGATGGACCATGGTTTACCATGATTTACCATGCTTGAAAATGGTTAACGGTGGGTCGAACATGGTTGATTTTCATATCGAGACAATTTTTCTCGCACGTTACATTAAACCATGGTTGTCCATGATTACAAACCAAATAGATTGATATTATAAATCCAAAGGGATTAATAAACCCAAAGGGTTAATATTAAAAGAAAGAGGGATTATAGACATTACGGAATAACATTAAATGCTAGGATGAATATTAAACCATAGGAATATAACCCTATTATTAATATTATAAAGCCAATGAATTTATGTTATAAACCTAACAGATTATAAATGCAAGGGATCTATATTAAATCCTAGGATTAATATTATAAAGTATATCAATAATAATATGCACTAGAAATATGAACCCTTACATTAATAAACCCAAAGGATTGATATTATAAACCCAAGACACTAATAAAAATAAGGGATTAATACTAAAAAAAGCTAAAAAACCCAAAGGATTGACATTGTAAACCCAAGGTATATAAAAACTAAGATAAATATTATAAACCCTAAAACAAACATGATTGACCATCGTTCACCATGGTTGACTATGGTTGATTTTCATATTGAGATACTATTTATCACAATACGACGTCGGACCATGGTTTACCATGATTGATTTTTAGATTAAGAGAATATTTGTCACAGTGCGACGATGGACCATTGTTAACTGTGGTTGACAATTATTGACCATAGTTGACCATGGTATATTTTTCGTATTGACAATTTTTGTCAGAATGCGACATTGGACCATGGATGATGTAACAACCCTGAAATTAAACCATGCAACTAATTAGATTAATCATGCAATTTATAATCAGCACATAATTTATCAACTATTTAACATCGAATTTCAAAAATATGGGTAGAGACAACTTACTTGTGGCGATGATATTCCTTACTTGTGATTTCAGAGTTAACGTTATTTGAATCCTGCTAACCACAACAAAGTTTTGGGAACAACTCTCCACCCAACCGTAGGCTTAATTCCATAAAATCTTGCTATAACTGGCCACCCCCGAGCCCTCAATCAACGTACTACTGCCAAGGAATCCTTTGTCTAACAACATTTTTCTCCCAAGAGAATGGATGATGGAATCATGGAGTGATCTCTCATCTTCCTCGTTGTCTATTAAATAGAGCAAACATTGGAAGGGGAACCGCATGCACACATTCCATATGTCAACATGCAACTTTTATTTCTTTATTTTAAGTTTAACTTAATTTAGTACTTATTTTATTCCTTTTTACTTTTTGATAACTTTAATTATTTTTACTATTTTTATAGTTCTCTTAGTTTAACTCTTTCTTATTTTATTTTACTTTTTGTTAACTTTACTTATTTTTACTATTTTTATAGTTTATTTTATTTATATTTATTTAGAACTCTAGTATTGTTAGTTATTTGTTATTATTATATTTTCTTCATTATTTATTATTTATTTATATTATTATATTTTTTTTTTGTTTATCAATTTATCTCCTTATATTTTAATATTATATTATATATTTTTTATTTTTATTTATTGTTAGGGGACATTAAATACTCCACCTCTTTAAGGAACTTCGTCCCGAAGTTAAGTTGAATTATTTAACATTTTATTTCTTTAGTTATTATTAATTCATGTTTTCCCTACACCCTGTGTTGAACTAGTATAACTAGCAGGCATCAAAAGCTTTCACAACATCTGGGAAATCTCTAGGAATCTCTTTCCTTTTTCCCACTTTCGGAACCAGGCATAAGCCTCCCCAGTCTGTATCCTAGTCCAAAGCTGGCCCCAATGCTCGTGACTGACTCAGACCTCATCTTCCCCAAGGCAGGCATCAAGTACGGTACCCAATGACTCCAAACATGTCAAAAGGTTGGCCCACTGCCTCCATAACTACTAAGGCGCATAGCCCTAGGCATCGAAGTCCTTACACCCCCGCAAGACTTCGGCATCCCAATCCAATACTAAGCACCTAGTCTACAATGTTAGGCAGTTGGCCTCCTCAAGATGGTCCCATAGCCCCTCAAGAGCTATACAAGACAAAGGAACCACTGGCATATGTAGTGTTAATTGAGTTTGTCCCTAGCCCATATGGTGTTATATATTTTCCCTCGCAAGTATTGGCTCCCACAAGATCATCAAATAAATCGGCCCTCCCAGCCCATTTGTGGAGTTCTTTTCAGTCACCACATCTCAACATGCAACCACTGCATTAGTTATAATCATAATACCATAGAACATAATCTACATGCCAACTCTTGCATGTCATCATGATAACATACCATCATTGTTAATCACCATATTTTCATTTTATAAAATCTTCTTGCAATTACCACATGCTTCACATCATAATATTCTCATAAGTTACAACATCAACATATGAATATCAAAGACATATGATCACATAATAAATGAACCACATGTCCATATACTTCATATCATAACATCATAATCCCTATACATATCATATTAACCATGAGCATACTACATCATTATCATAAATAATAAGTAAGAACCACATGTGCATCATGATCCTCTCATCAAAATTATGTCCAATTACCATATATCATCACATCATCACAACATTCTACTTCACATTCCTATGTTGGCATAACAATTAATTGAAATCATGGTGTATAACACATTGCGACAAGGTAAAACAATATTATTTGCTTAATATAAACTCGCAAAATTAAATAATAGATAAATATAATAAGAAATTATCTGTTTATAATCTTTACTACTAAATTATATCGATATAATAATATTAAAAAAATATTTTATTAGAAATATCAATTACTTGTGGCACTCATATTCTATTATTTTAATAAATTATTTGCAACATTTGTTTTAATCTCATATATATATATATATATATATATATATATATATAATATATATATATATATATATATATATAACTTAATAATATTCAATAATATAAAAAACACATCATTAAAAATTCCTATTACATTTTTATATCAACCGAAAAAATAAATATAAATGTTAATCGTTACATACAACATTAATGTAACATAAAGGATTCACTTGTCACTCCTGAGTTGAACTCCTATCGACTTTCATTGAGAGTTGACAATAAGAATTTAAATAGATGTAAGCAGAAGGTCATAAGAGTTAATTATTGCCTGAATATATTTTAATAAATTGAATATCTCACACTATAAATATGTCATTTCCCATAGGTAACAGATACTCAATGCATTAAAATCACTCAATATCTTAAAATTTTAAATATATTGTTATTCAATTCATAAATATTTATTTAAACTCAATGTTATTTTATTTAGATATGAATACAAAGATAAACACTAAATTTTGTTTGTTTTGGAATATCCACAGCCGCAGGCTGGGGTTCTTCATATTCAAGTTCAGCAAAATTTAGAACACGACTAGAAGTTGATGCAAACATATCGCTTAAAGGGTTTTCTTCAGTCTTAGAATCTCTCTCTTCTAATTCACGGAAAGAAAATGATTTCCGAAATGAATCCATTCTTTAATGAGTATTGGATTTAGAATACCGACCTTCTGAACCAGATGTTACTGGCTCTGATACCAATTTTAAGCAAGGGCTTCTGTCACAAGCTTGCTACTTGCTGCGTCTCTTCAATTATCTTTGACGGCCAACTCCTGGTGAACCAGTGGTAAACCTACTCAGAACTTTCACGCTCTTGCAGCCTCAACAACAACTTCCTTACATAACAACGGCCGTGGCGTCCCTTCGTTCCTTTGGCAAACTTCTTGTGAACTTTGGATGAAAGCTCAAAGATAACTACTACCACAGTAGACAATAACAGTGCGCAAGGTATTCAAATACAGAATCATGTACTCATATTATTTCAGAATGGATAAAGATGTTTACAGAGAGATTCTTTACAGAGATTTACTATCTTCACATTTATCGAGCTTTATGCTATCTGCAAGGAACAAGCAATATCAAGGCTTCCTGGTGAAGGATAGGCTCTACCTCAGAATATGACTTTGACTCCTATACAGACTGGATGACTCTCTAATATGATTCGGCCACTTTAGGTTCTCAGCAGTGCCAAGCACACTGATGCGCAGGCTCCCAAATCACGTAAGGACTTGAGTTCTTCTCGTGATGCAAGTAGATCAGACTGATCATCCACAGATGCAAAGCAGAAGAGGCACTCAACACAAAGACTCCCTAAAACTCAAACTAACTCTGAATGCCCTCAACAATGAGCCTTACCCTCATTATATAAGAAATGAGAGGGGACAAACATTACTGTATGCTATCAGTGTTCTGACCGAAAGGTGGATGGAATCATTGTTTTCTGTTATAGCCAGGGCAATGTCCGTACAAAGATTCCAGAGGATGGAATTATTGCTTTCGGGTAATGCCAGGGCGATATCTGTACTAAGATTCCTGGCTGAAAATAAATCTCACGGAAGATAATCATGACAGAACAAGGTGGATACTTTTATCAAAGCCCACGAGAAATATATAATACTGTCAAAACAAAGTGGATGCTTTTCAAAGAAGCCCACAGGGAAATAGTGCATGAATGAATTATACAGTGGAGGATTTAGTACAGCAAAGCCCACGAGAAATCTAGTCACAATTAAGCCCTTGTGACTAGTTCTCATTATTACACAATGGATTCTTTTAATGGAAAGCCCATGTGAACCATCAAAGTATTTTGAGGTCAGGGAATCTATCTCTTTTATACAACAATTCATCCCAGGATTTTGTGTATATCCTGCAGACAATCATTGGTTTACCCAAAATAATCTGATTTTTTACCTTGGTTAGGACTAACCATTCCAAGTTTTCTCTCATATATTCCTGGAGTGAATAGTTTAGGTTATGAAATGGAGACCACTCTTTTTCCATCATATCTTTGACAGTTTTATATATGATATGAAAACATTCTCCAATGCCATGTTCTTGGCACCAATCACAATATTTTCTTCAGTATGCCTCATGGTATACAGGATTCCATGGCAGTTTTGCTTACCCCATAATCACTCCACCACTCTCGGAACCATTGGCACTGTTGATTTCTCTGAGAAGTAGCTAATGTGCTAAATTTTAGCTTTATATAGTGAGTCTCTTCTTTGTCATCGACATTAAGAAAGTCCCACCAAAGTTTTTTATACCCTGCAAAGTCATACACAGTGTTAGGAAAAATAATATTTGGGTCATTTCTTGGCCAACGAACGCAGGGTTGGATAGGCCAATGTCCTTGTTCATTGCAAAGATAGAATTTTTCATAAATGCCAGTACTACACCCTCGGTGACACCATATGCTGGTGATATCATGAAAGTTCTGTTCTAGAGCTTTATGTGCAATCCCAGCATCTCTTTCTGATTTCTCATATATCATATCATGAATCCACTTGCTACCTTTAGGGTACACTTTCCTTTCAGGTAAAAAGTGCTTAATGTTAGTGTGAGGTTGCAAGTTGGCATCCAATATCTTCGTGTTTCTGAGCTGCCAAGTGGGTTTCTAATTTGTTTTGTATTCTTCCCAGTCTTGATTATCTGGGATAGTCCTTAGTACTTCTTATTTCTGGTGCTGGTCCCACTTAGTGATGATCATCATGACATGATTTCTTGCTTCAATATATTCCCTGCTAAGAAAATATGGGAGACTGTTTTCTGTACCTTTAATGTGTTCCACCTAAAAATCACGGTTTGCAAAAAGAGCTTGCCATCTGGCAAACTTGGCTTCTCCGGCCTTCTTGATGTCCTTTGTTAATACCTTCTACAAAGCAGATGCATCAGTTCTTAGTAAAAACGGTTTATTAATGAGGTAGACTTCAAACTTACTGATGCAATACCTTGCTGCCTTGACTTCTTTTTCTATTGTGGAGTAGTTCTACTTGGCTAGATTCGATATTCCGGATGCAAATTGAACAATTTGTTCATCATTTCCAACTTTGTGCTTTAAAATGCCTCCCCATCTAAAATTGCTTGCATCTAATTCCACAATCTTAAATGCAAGATCATCAGCAACATATAAAATAGGAAAATTTTTTACCTTGGCTTTGATGTTTTGTACTGCTTTTGTATGGACACTTGTCCACTCTGGAGGATTTTTCTTCAATATTTTATTCAGTATCCTTCTATCGCTTACACAATCATGATAGAAGTTACTGACATAATTGAGGCAGCCTAAGAATCTTTGCAGTTGATTCCTATCTATAATGACATCAAGAAATTTATCTGCAAACTCTAATGCATGTTTCTGCAGAGAAATCTGCCCATTGCAGATTATATGTCCCAAAAATTTGATAGTGGTTTGGAAAACCTCTATCTTCTTTTTACTAAGCACTAGGCCATTGTGCTTAGCTAAATTCTTAAATATACTTACATGCTTAAAATGCTCCTGAATGTTTTTGGAAAATATCAATACATCATCTATATATACAATAAGCCAATCAAAATATGGCTTAAAAATATTGTCCATTACCTTTTGGAACTTTGATGGTGCATTCTTGAGACAAAAAGGCATGACATTCCACTCATAATGTCCTGCTAGTATGCTGAAGGTAGCTTTGAATTTATCTTTTTCAGAAATCGCTATTTGCCAAAATCCTCCTTTCATATCAAACTTAGAGAAGATCTTAGCTCCCGCTATCCTTCTGATTAAATCTCCTTTATGGGGTATTGGATAGGTATCATGAGCTAAGACTGAATTTAGAGGCTTATAATTGATGACTAACCTTGGAATGCCTCTGATCTGTTCAACTCTCTTGTCGACACAGACCCCATAACAGTTCCAAAGGTTATTTGATTCTCTGATCAATCTTCTGCTAAGGAGCCACTCAATTTCTTGCTCGCAAAGATCTCTGTATTCTTTTCTCATGGGTATTTCTCGGCTCTTACAAGGCTTACCAACATATCCTTCCTTGTAGGGGAGTTCAAATGTGTGCTGCTTCCTATGCCAAAATGCATTAGGTTCTTCGAAGCAGCATTCTTCTTGGATCTGTCCCTTCAAATCTTCAATCTTGCTCTCTATTTGCGGAAGTTTAAGCTGTTCTTCTATTCTAAGAGTAGATTTCAGATCTTTTAGATTTGATAATCTGGCTTTAGCTTTGTCCAAATTCTGCACGGTTTGGACCATCGTGGAGACTCTTTGATTAGAAATATATGGAAGATCAATTTTCTTCCTTGTCCCTTTAGATGTGGGGACTGATATAAAATATCCAGTGTTTCCTCCTTTGAGTCTGAGCAACCCATGAGGTTCTACTAATGCCAGAAAGACATTGCCAAGTATGTAGTCTACTGGAATGTCAGCTACTGCAAATTTCAAATAGACACAGTGAGTATCAAAATAGAAAGAGGCTTTGGGTACCTCATATTGAAGCTTTTTATTACCCAAACCCACTACCTTTCTTTCTGTAGCAACCCAATATTTTGCTGGAATGTTCTTCATATTGAGGATATTTATGTCTGCTCCAGAATCTAGAAGAGCTACTATTTCAAACATTTGCCCTCTTATGCAGACATTTACTTTGACATGATGTTGTTGATAGGAGATGGTTAATAATCTCATATCTCTGAATCCAAAATTTGGATCCTTCATTCCTTCAGCAACTTGGACTTCTTGATTACTGTTGTATGGAGCAATATCCCATGGCTGATCATCTTCTTCTTCTTTTGCCACTAGTTTACCTTTCTTTAATTCTGTTATTTAATCCTTCATTGCAGAAATTTCTGCCTTGAGATTGTGAATCTCACAGCTTACCTCCACTAGAGTGAGTGATCTCACCCTATCAGGTTTCTGATGATGCCTTTGAAATGATTTTGTATTTCTTTCATATGTAGCATCAATGAATAAAGATTTTTTACCTGAACTATTTGAAGCTTTGGATTTGAGTTGATCCATAAAGGCTTCTGTCAGGCAATTTTTCATTTCTCCATCCTCCATGGCTCATATCTGGGATAGGATTTTCAGCTCATCTTCTTCTATTGCAACCATGAGGACCTTTTCTTTCTGGGGCTTGGGCTTTTCCCCTTCTTCACTTGATTCACTGTAGTATTCAGAATCAGAATCATATTGGGCTTAACAAGCACATTCTTCAAAGTCAGAACATAAATAGTCTGAAGAACCAGAATCTGAATATTGCTCTATATGAGCCTGTAGTTCTTCTACAGAAGAAGAACTGAAAGAATCATAGGACGATTCTTCAATCTGATGCTACTGGGTTATTTCCTTGATCACAACAGTAGGACAACGTTCTGTTTTATGTGTATGAGAACCACATTTCATGCATACCATTGGTCCTCTTCCTTCTTGCTTTACTTGTTTGCCTTTTTAAACAAATGCCTCATATTTCTTGCCTCTATTTAGCTTTGACTCTTCACCTTGTGGACATCTAGAGGATGTATGTCCATTTTGCCTACATAGCCAACAAGTAATCTTCTTCCATTTGTCCTGCTTAGTTGTGTGCAGGTGAATATCAGAGGGATTATAATAGTGGGTTCTAGGAACATACTTACAATACCCTTTCTTTGCTCTGGAGGCTTGGCCTTGCACTGGTTTGGAATATATTTTCTTGTCCTTTGGATACTTTCTTCTGTTCTTATAGAAAGTTTCTTTAAACTCTCTCTTTGCTCTTTTCTTAGCTTTTCTCCTTTTGACCAAAGGATCATCTGCTATCAGTCCATACTTGTTGCAGATGGACTTTTTGTCTGGCAATCTGGAAAGTTTTTCCAAAGATTTATTTACCTTTGAGCTTGTACAAAGACTTACCATTGTCTTTCTAATCAGAGCCAGTAATGTCTAGTTCAGAAGGTCAGTATTCTAAATCCAATACTCATTAAAGAATGGATTCATTCTGGAAATGATTTTCTTTCAACGAATTAGAAGAGAGAGATTCTAAGACTAAAGAAAACCCTTTAAGGGATATGTTTGCATCAATTTCTAGTCGTGTTCTAAATTCTGCTGAACTTGAATATGAAGAACTCCAGCCGTTGGCCCGTTGGGAACTACCTGCCATAGTTCCCTCAGAAGTGTATAGTGATTTGTCTGTTTTTCATTTAAAAGCCGCTACTAGGATTAGTATTAAAGAGTCTGTGAGCCAAGTCCAAGAAAACTCAGAAAACATCTAGACTATTTCTCTGTTAAATCCAAAAGAGCTACAGGCAGAGGCTAAAAGATTAAAACAAACTATCTGCATTTAGGTTGCATACAAGTAAGAATCAATCCTTTGATTCATAAAGGATTACATACTTTTGTGCTAGCTACTGTCCGAGATCTGATGCACAATAAGTATACTGATTCCCTAATAGGCGGAATTGTTGCTCCTCTTTAGAATGGCCCAGTCTATTTTGACTGTTATCAAAATTTCTCTATTTATATGATGAAATCATTGACTAGATCTTATAGCTCTAGATCTAAACCACTGGTTTCAATATGAACAAAAAGAGAAATAACATCGCCATTCAAACCAAAGGCTGCTTTCGTCACACCAACACCTTGTGGCTAGCCATCTACCATGCACCCAGTCGAGATTCAAAGTCAAGTGTTGTTGTCTTGACTGATGCAAAAAATCAGAAAATTGAGCATCAGACAATCCATTGGGAAGACTTAACATTTCCAGAGCATTGGGTGATAAATAATCCTAAGCTTCTTATGCCAAAGAATATTACCTCAGTAGATATTACAAAAAATCTGTCTTTTGCTATCATATCTTTTCCCAGAAGATTCACAGTTAACCACCGAGGAATTGAGATCGCCTGTAAATAATCTAAATATTACAGAGACCCTTCCACTGTAGATACTGCTTGCTCCAGTTCATTTTCTTGTAGACATAATCCTTTATACGAGTTAGCACAGCTTGTAAATTATTCCTCTTTAGAAGTCAAATGTCCTGAGTGCCAAGAAAGTATTAATCTTCTCACTTTAGCAGAGACTACAATCCATGCCAATCACAATCCTAGATCTAGCATAGCTCCTCCTTCAACATCCGTTAATCCATGCCTAAACCCCAAATGCTTAGATATTCCTTTCGTGCATGAGCAGGATACAGATCATGTACTCATGATGCATGAGATTGTTACATTAGAAGGAGAAGATCCAAGACTGACTGAGATGATGTGTCTAATGAGACCAGCTAAGCCCAGATATGGCCTAAGATATCTTGAGCAAGCAAATTGCCTCATACCAGATTACAGATTTCGACAAGTTCCTGATGACTGCAGAAAGCCTGCAATAATGGAGATGCACAAATTCTTCTCTCTCATGGATGGATGCCTGAAATCTGAGATTAGTGCAAAATGGATGAAAGCAATGCTAAATTGGGATCTATACAGTAATCCCCAGGCAAATGAATTTGATAAGAATTATATTCCCAAAGAGAAGAAATAATTAGCTAAAGATTGGCAACATTTTATGGATATGAATAACACATGGATATCTTTCTACTCTTGGAAAGATAATATTTCTCCATTAAATGTTTTTACTGGTTCTACAAACACTTCAGCAAATAAGCATGCATGGACTGCATTAGATGGAGCAAAGGTTGAAACTCCTTCAACATTTCCTCCCTTTAAAGGAATTGTTATTGGAGAAAATCAAAATGCAGCCAAAGCCATCCCATTAGTATAGAAAGATGACAATGCCTTAGGTATTGAAGGAAGAATACAGAAAGCCAGTGAATAGCTAAACTGGACAAACACTGCTTAAAAGGCCTGGAAATAAATGCATCAAAATCAGTAGAAGTCAAGGAACAGATTGATACTATCCAAGTATCAATTAATGATGTAAATAAGTTTTTAAATAATGTACAGTTTGATTCTAGTCTGATTTGTTCTTATGCAAGAGAATCTTTATCCAAGATAGGAGTAGAAGAAAAATTAGTTAATCATTTGGATACAACTAAAAATCTTATCACTGGTTTAACAAATAAAGTTGAAAAGATGAATCTGTCAAAGGTAGAAAAACCAGTTCCAAACTCCTCTCTTGTTAAAAGAAGTATAAAGATTCAGGATCCTGTTAAAACTATCAACATGTTTTTAGCTTTATTCCCCAAAGAAGTAGCCACCTATTCAGAATCTGAGGCTACAACAAAAGTGACTATTGCATCCTTATTCAAGGATGATGAAGAAGAAGAAAAAGGTAAAGGACAAAAAGACCATGATACACAGATCTTTCCCATATACGAACCTCTTGAGCATAGGTTCACCAGACATCCAGCACCTAATCTTGGAGGAAAATGAAAGCTTCCTGAAGCACATACTTTTTTCCCAGAATCCCACAGAGAGTGGAATATAGATAACATGAGTGTTGGCCAAATCATGCAAATGATTGATATGATGTATACTGAATATAATCTCATGTGTCTTCGAGGAAAAAGGGAAATTGATGCTTGCATGACTATTATTCAGTGTTTTACAGGGACACTCCTCAGGAGGTGGGAGACAGAATCTTCTCCAAATCTCATTGAAACAATGGAAGCAGAAGTTCTTAAAGATGAGAAAGGAGATGCAATTCACAATTCTGATGGCACAACCAGCAATATGATAGGTGCATTGACTTCAATGATCTTAGAACATTGGTGTGGTAGTGAAATAGAAATTACTGATAAAAATGAAGTTATTTTGATGAATCTGAAGTGCCACAAAATGTCTCAATATGAAGACTTCCACAGAGATTTGTTTTCCCTCACCTCAATATAGTACCATATATTTCGATGGAAGTAAGGGAGGTTGTCATTTTAATACAATTTTAAGATAATGGACCTAAAATTTGGATCTTATAGATCCTCTGCCACATCTTGTGATATTAGATTGTCGAGAAAAGTCTCAGTGTCTGGATGCACTCGTACAAAGAAACAAGATGCGAATATGCTCAAATTTTAAACGCGTAGTTTTCTTTATTCAATAATTCATAATCAAAGGACTAATATAAACTTTAAGAAAATCAATTTCAGAAAGCAAGACAATGAATTTCCAACATATATTTTACTGGCAAGGGAAATTTAAGGAACAAAAAGAGGAATAACGTATTGCCACATCGTGATTAGTAAAAACTAATAATCACAAGGATTAAAAAAAATGGGGCATAATTACTGAAAACGTTGAGTAACTCCCAAAATTCAATACCAAAATAACTATAATACTAGATTTTGAATAGCCAAAATTCAATTGTATTTGGGTTTGGTAAAGTCAAAAGAGTTTGACTCGATGACAGCTCGACAATCGAGTTAACTCAGCGATAACTCGAGTTATTAAATAATAAGGAAAAATAAACTTGGTCATTTATGACAAAGCTTAGTAAATTTACTAACCAAAACTGCTAAGTAGACTGATTGTATTAATTTTAACCATGAGTGAACTAGGCCATGGTGGGCACATGAGACGATATTCGAAGCAACAATTTAAAACAACATAAGCTTTGTCGAAATTTAACTTGCTTCACAATTAGATCAATTGAGGGGTGGATCACATAAGGAGAGAAAAGTTGAAAATTAAATTATTTTACGATATTTTGAAAGACCCAAAATTTAATAATCCATAACTCAATTCCCTCCTGCGTGGAGGCACCTAAAAAATTATTAACAGTACCAAAAGTTACAATTAGATAAATCTTATTGTGTTTCATTATTTCAAGGAAGAGAATCGAGTATTGTAGATTCAGTTTCATTAAAATTCACATAATATATTAGGAGGAAACTCCCTAATATAAAAGGAATAATTTATGGGCTATTAAGGAAGGGTTTTAATAATCAAGGAAAGAGGGGCTTTACAAGAATAGAGAAAATCTGGTGGGTTAGCGTGGTTTTTTTTTTAATTCTCAACCTTCCATTTCTTCACCAGTGAAATTATCATCAAATACCATGTTGGTACCACGTTGCCTAAGTCCACCACCGAATTCGACGACAAAATTAAGGCAACAAATCAAGGGTTGAAAACCCGATAACTTCCAAACTCCACATGGTATTAAACCTTAAAAGTCAAGCGAACTCTCTTGAATCAAGAAATTCTATTTAAAAATTGTTGCATGTCTTTACATAATTATTTAATTAGTTTTAGAAGTGTTTTATGAGGAGATGATTATTTATTGATTTTAATCTATATTCTATATTTAGTCTACCATCAATTATTTATTTAATGATCAAACTTCCAAATATGACATTTTGATGTTAATATTAGAATCATCGTAACTTTATTTTCTCTCTTTATATATATATATATATAAAATTAAGATTATGATATGGCGGTCGAGTCAAAATGCACAAGGAGGGGACTCCAAGGTTTTCGAATGGCTGCCTATCAACCAATAGATGGTATTGAGTAGGTATGAGTAACCGGAGACAAAAATTGGAACCAATAAAATACCACTCAGTTAAAGTCAAAGTCACCCATGAAAAGTCAATAACACATTACTACATAAAGAATATAATATATGATGTATAAGGGTGTTATGGTTGCAAGTTCCAAGGGATCATATTTATTTAACAATTTATATAATAATATTTAACTTAAAATCATTAGTTTTTAAAAAACATAATAATTTTTAATGTATATATTGTAAAAGGAAAAAGGAAATTTTTTTTTCAAACATATATTTAGAGGTCACACAGAGTTGAAACCTTGCTCTGATGCCATATGTAACAACCTCGAAATTAAAACATGCAACTAATTAGATTAATCATGCGATCTATAATCAACACACAATTTATTAATTATTTAACATTGAATTTCGAAAATATGAGTAGAGACAACTTACTTTTAGCAATGATATTCTTTACTTGTGATTTCGGAGTTGACACTATTTGAATCCAGCTAACCTCAACAAAGTTTTGGGGACGACTCTCCACTCAACCGTAGGCTCAATTGCACAAAATCTTGCAACAATTGGCTACCCCCGAGCCCTCGATCAATGTACTACTGCTAGGAAATCTTTTGTCTAACAACACTTTTCTCACAAGAGAATGGATGATAGAATCATGGAATGATCTCTCATATTCCTCACTATCTATTAAATAGAGCAAACATGGGAAGGGAAACTGCATGCACACATTCCATATGTCAACATGCAACTTTTATTTCTTTATTTTAATTTTAACTTAATTTAGTAATTCTTTAATATAACTTTTTTATTTTATTCCTTTTACTTTTAATAACTTTACTTATTTTAGTATTTTTTTTAGTTCTCTTAGTAACTCTTCTTATTTTATTTTACTTTTTGTAACTTACTATTTTTTACTATTTTTTATTTTATTTTATTTAATTTATTAGACTCTGTATTATTAATTATTGTTATTATTATATTTTCTTCATTTTTTATTATTTATTTATTATTATTGATTTTTCTTTATTGTTTATCATTTTTTTTTATATTTTAATATTATATTATATTATTTATTTTTATTATTATTATTAGGGGACATTACAGATGACCATGGTTGTGAGAATGTCACATTAGACCATGACACAATATTTGTCACAATGTATAATATAAAATAACCGAAGGATTAATATTGTAAACACAAGGTATATAAACCCTAAGATAAATTATATTATACACCCTAAAATGACCACAGTTGACCATGGTTGGTTTCAAATTGAGACAATATTTGTCACAATGCAATGTTGGACCATGGTTGACAATGATTAATTTTCATATTAAAAGAATGTTTGTCACAATGTCACATTGGACCATGGTTAATGATGGTTGACCATGGTTGGCCATGGATGACTATGGTTGTGACAATGTGACATTGGACCATGACACAATCATTTTCATAATGCCACCATAGTTATTGACGATCATTGACCATGATTGACCATTTTTTACTTTCATATTGAGACAATCATTGTCACAAGTCATGTTGAACTATAGTTGACGATGGCTAATTTTGATATTGAGACAATATTTGTGACAATGTGATGTTGAGCCATGGTTGACCATGATTAACTATGGTTGATTTTAATTTTGAGGCAATATTTGTCACAATGTGACATTTGACCATGGTTGACTATGATTGAAGATGGTTGACCATGGTTGATTTTCATATTTAGAAAATCTTTGTTATAATGCAACGTTGGAGCATGATTTACAATGAATGACCATGGTTGACCATGGTTTATTATGGTTGAACATGATTGATTTTCATATCGAGACAATATTTGTCACAATGTGACATTGGATCATGGTTGATTATGGCTCACCATGATTATAAACCCAAGGTATTGATATTATAAAACCAAAGGATTAATATTAAAAAACCAAGGGATTATAAACGCAAGGGAATAATATTGAACCCTAGGATGAATATAAAACCCTAGGAATATAAACCATAAAATTAATAAACACAAGAGATTAATATCATAAACACTAGGCTTAATATTAAACACTAGGAATATGACCCTATGATTAATATTATGAACCGAGAGAAATTATATTATAAACCTAATGGATTATAAACCCAAGGGATGTATATTAAATATTAGGATTAATATTACAAACTCTATCAATAATATTATAACCTAGGAATATGAACCCTTACATTAATAACCCACGGATTGATATTATAAACCCAATGAACTAATAAAAACAAGGGGTTAATACTAAAAACCTAAAAATCCTGAATGATTAATATTGTAAACCCATGGTATATAAACCCTAAGATAACTGTTATAAACCCTAAAAAAAATATGGTTAACCATGGTTGATTTTCATCTTGAGACAATATTTGTTGCAATGCAACATTGGAGCATGGTTGGCTGTGATTGATTTTCATATTGAGATAATATTTGTTATAAAGTGATGTTGGACAATGGTTTACCATGGTTAACCATGATTGACCTTAATTGACAATGGTTGACCATGGTTTATTTTAATATTGACAATCTTTTTCATAATGCGAAGTCCGACCATGGTTGACCGTGGTTGGCCATGGATGAGCATGGTTGTGACAATGTGACATTGGCCCATGGCTATTGACGATAATGGACCGTGATTGACCGTGGTTGATTTTCATATTGGCATAATCTTTGTCTCAATGTGATGTTGGACCATGGTTGAGAATGGTTGACCATGCTTGAGGATGGCTAATTTTGATATTGAGAAAATATTTGTTACAATGTGACCATAGAAATGGTTGACCATGGTTGATTTTCATATTGATCATGGTTGATTTTCATATTGAGACAATCTTTGTCACAATTTGACACTTGACCATGGTCGAGTATAGTTGAAGATGGTTGAGCATGGTTGATTTTCATATTGAGAAAATCTTTGTTATAATGTGACATTGGACCATGGTTGACGACGGTTGAACATGGTTGATTTTCATATCAAGATAACCTTTTTCACAAGGTAACATTAGACCATGGTTGACCATTATTATAAACCCAAGGGAATAATATTAAACCTAAGGGTTTAATATTATAAAGCTAAGGTATATAAACCCTAAAATAAACATGGTTCACCATCATTAATTATGGTTAATTTTCATGTTGACACAATATTTGTCACAATGTGATAGTAGACCATGGTTATTCATGATTGATTTTCATATTGAGACAATTTTTCTCACAATGCAAATTTGGACCACAATTGACCATGATTGATTCTCATATTGAGACAATATTTGTCACAATGCAACTTTGGACCATCGTTGACCATGGAAGACCATGGTTGTCATAATATACGTTGGACAAAGAGACAATTTTCGTCAAAATGTGACCATGGTTATTGACCATGGTTAACCCTTGTTGACCATGATTAACCATGTTTGATTTTCATATTGAGACAATATTGGTCATTATGCAACATTGGACTATGGTTGACCATGGTTGAACATGCTTGACAATGGTCAATGTGTGTTAATCATGGTTGATTTTAATATTTAGACAATATTTGTCATATTGTGACGTTGGACCATGGTTGACCATGATTGAACATAGTTTATTCTCATATTGACAATGATTGACCATAATTGACCATGATTGACAATAATTGACCATGATTGACCATAATTGACGATGGTTGACTATGATTGATTTTGATATTGAGACAATCTTCATCACAATGTGAAGCTTGAAGAGACATTATAAACTCTAAAATAAACATGTTTGACCTTTGTTGACCATAGTTGATTTTCATATTGACATAATCTTTATCACGATGTAACATTGGATAAAGGTTGGCCATAATTGATTTTCATATTGAGACAACCTTGACCATAATTGTCATAATGTGACGTTCTATCAAAAGACAATATTCATCACAATGTCACTATAATTATTAACCATAATATATGTTATTAATAATAATAATTAATATTAAAATTAATACAATAATAATAATATTAAAAGTATATCATATTGATTAATTTAGGATTTAATTTTAGTATTAAAAAAATATTGAAATTTCAAATTAAAATACTTAAATGTAATTATATATTATAAAAGTTTTTAAATTAATATTATATAATAATATTAATAAAATTTAATTTATTATTAATTTTTAGTATATTTATTAATATTTAAAATTTGTATTAATCTTACTATTACTATTATTATTAGTATTACTTATTATTACTATTACTATTAATATTAAAACTAAAATTAAAATAACTTAAATTTATATTTATATATTATAACCTTAAAATAAATTTTCAAATCAAACCTACCTAAATTATATATGATAAATTATAACTTAAAATATTATTAATCTTAAAACATGTAACCAATTTTGGGCGACCATTGTGACGTGTTGGTAAGACGTATGGCTGTTAGAGCGGAGGACGTGGGATTTGAACCCCACCGCTGCCAATTTTTTTAACTGAAAACTAATATTATATTTTAAACGTTTAGTTAAGGAAATCATTACAGTCCCAATTCCAATAAGAACCCCAAAATTGACAAAAGAATTCTTACGATAATTTATTATTCTATGAAAAGAAACGTAGCAGCCAGTACACGCTGTGAAAAGAAATACATGTAATTTAATCGTCGAGAAATGCAAAACTTGCAAATTTTAAGCCAACGAAAGCGAAATTTAATTTCCAATCTGTTTTAACTGTTGGCAACCTTGCAGTTGCCCGGACTCCTCCCTGATTGCCAGTCAATACACTAATGTCTCCCATTTTTACTATTGCGGCAGCAAATTTTTCCTGCCATCCTACCAAGTTAAGGCCCGAGTTTGCAGTCACACTGGATTTGGTGTTTGGATCTGTAAGCAGAGTTGCATCCGATGTAAACAGGCCACGGTTAGCTACAACGTCGTTGTAATACAAGTTGTCCAGGATGAGTGGCGTTTGAGGATCCACGACCACGGTCGTGTTGGCGTTGCTGGGGCTGCCTTGGGGACAGCTCTGCTTCAGTATCCGAGCATATGTCGGACCAAGGGACGGGTCCGTCGTATTGTTGCCGTTGAAATTGTAAAGCCTACTGACTAATGAAGTGCAATGGGAGACACCAATTGTGTGTGCTCCTGCATCCGCCCAATCAACACAAACATGATTTTCTCGACATATGCTTTTGCTCAACCATTATTAGCATCTACTAGCATCGACATGTTAATGATTTGCAGGTCTGAGAATATACCTGACAATGTAACCATCTCGTCCTGGAATAGGCCTTTGGCTGCAAATAACTGAGTTAGATGTGTTACATTGAAGGTAGGGGGAGGTAGATGTGCCGGAATGTCGGAAGCTAGTGAAATATTTCCATCCTTTCTTGCAGCTGGAACATCCCAGGAGAGCGGAATGGGAGATGCCTGGGGTCAATAATGATTAATTATTAGAAAGCATTGAGCATTGCCGTGATGCAATGCTATAATTAATTTAATGGTCGTTATATGTGTGATGTTTAAGACAATACGAGTGATGCGCTATCTCTAGCGGCAAATGCGACTATATCTGCACACGAGACCTCCTTTGGGCAGACCGCCTCTATTTGCAATTTTGCTTCGTCAATCACGTCGAATCCTCCAAGAGTCTTAGCCGGAGAGTCTTTCTCCGCTACGAACTGGCCAGCAATGGAATCGATGAGAACGGAACCCTGAAAGTGCAGGAGTTCCACATCCGTATTTCGAAAACCTCATTCATTTACAGTCTAGCAAAGTACATTACCAAACGTAATTTTGATACCTACCCTCACAAAACAGTCGTGGAAATGCAACCGTATAAGCTTAGCAGCTGCTCCAGTAAAGTTAAGGAACGCACTGCTAAGCACCCGACGCACAATGGGTTCAGCATCTGGACAAATAGTATTGTAGTAGCCTACTACAAGGTTGTCGCTTACTGCAGCCCCAGCTAAGGCACAAAATAATACGGCTCACTGCAGCCCCAGCTAAGGCACAAAATAATACGGCAAAGAGGGTGGCCTTAGTGCACACAGTCTTGGCCATTTCACCTCCCTACAAACCGACATAAGAAAAGCAGAAAATAAAAGTCATTTCGATGATTAATTATTTTGAAAATATAGATCCCGAAAACCTCAATCAGAACGCTACCAAAGTTCTCACCTTGGATGACAGCTGGGAGTTGATCGTTCGCTGAGCGACTACTCAAAATCCTGAGATGGGAGATACAAGTAGTCAAGTTCACTACTGAATATTGATAATCATGTATGCGAAGCTACATGTATTTATAGATGTATATAACAGTATTTGAGTCAGTGAATGGCATTATTCAATGGATATTAGCAAAGTCATTTATTAATTATTAAACTAGTTTGTTGGATCTTAATTTTTTTTTTAGATTTTAAATTATTTCTAAGATTTAAAATCAAATTAAGTTTAAAAGTCTTACATTACTTTATATTCTCTCTTTTGAACTCATATGTGGATTGAAGATTCTCAAATACAATTCTATAAAGATCTACGATCCAAATATTATCGTCTTCTTTCATCGAAATTTCATATTCTACAAACATGGCCTTACAAACGCTTGGAAGTTGTAGAAATATAAAACATTTAATTGCTAAGTTTAATAGATGTACGACTATAATAGATTGTCAATCTAAGCGCTTTCGAGTTGTATTTCTGCCACTAAATACTCACGCATTATTTGACACCGTATTTTACGATGTTCCTTGCTCGGATTCGACCCGCAAGCTCAGGAGGGGTCATGTTGTTACATATTATCAGTACATACCATCGTCACGTTGCATTGTAGTACTCAATATATTAAATTTTGTAGCCTCGAACCTCCTACCTCTACCTGATTCTGAGGAGAAAGAATTCAACCAATCACGCTGCTTCGATGTCAGAACTCCATGATAGAGCCTACTAGCTTCTCTTCTTTATTGATCATTGACTTTGAAACCATGCTTGGATCACGCTGTCCCAAAGTCAAAACTCCATGGCAGAGTCTACTAGCTTCTCTTCTTTATCAAGCAATCAGGTCGCTCACCGAGTCACCTCAATAAAGCTGGCAGCCAGCTAAATAATCTTTATTTTCGATGCTGGGTCGTATGATTTTGTGGGATATGATGAAATTTTCCTCCGTGGCTTACGCGATGTTATAGAGTATTAAGGTTGCTTATAATGATGTTATATTTTATAAATGGGCCGTGTGTAGGTAACAATATTGTATATGTATGATATCATTAACATATTAAAATTCAGGTAGGGTAATTTTTGTGAGTTTTAAGTTATGAATACATTTGGTTACACTATTTTGATTTAATATTATTGATATTTTATTGTTTTGAGGTTTTTGAGATTTGTATTGTATGTAGAGGTTTTTTTTCAGGAATCGTCCCATTTTTAATGGTTAGAATTTTCGAGCCATCCACTCGGCTTATCATGAGGATAGATTATTAAATATGTTTAAAAAATTATTTAAAAATTTTAATATTATTTAATTTTAATTATATTTTTTTATAATTTAAATAAATATGAAAAATAAAATTTGATCTAATATTTTTAAATTAAATTTTATTTTTTTAATTATTAATAAAATATTTATTTATCATGATTATTAGGACTAATATAATTTATATATAAAATAGATTTTTTCAACAAAATCTCCTAAAATTATTTTAAGAAAGAATGTGATTTTTTGTTGTTTAAAATGTAATTTTGAATGCATAAATGGATTAAGCACCTTGAAAAAACCCTTTAAATGCTCAAGTTTAAATAACTTAATAAATTCAAGTTTTTAATAATATCTTCCAAATTCTACTTAAGAATAAGTTAGACTACGTTCAATTATTACTAAAAATATTCCATGAATATTTTATAAAGGTTAATTCTAAAAATATTCCATGAATATTTTATAAAGGTTAATTCTACCCTCTACTTATTAATTTTTGATAATTAAATTAAAATTTTAGAAAACCCTACTTTAAAATAGACATGTCTATTCATGCAAATAGTAATGGTGCAGTTTAACTTTATCATGTTCTGTATCTTTTCATATAAATTTAGTAATGCTTTCTTTGTATGGTTAAAAACATAATTTTTTTTTGATTAAAATCATAGTTTTTTATTATTTAAATTGTGTTCTCAAATACACAAATAGAGACACAAATACATTTAACATTAAAAAATAAATTTAACATTGTAAATTTCATAACTCATAATTTTAATTCCAAAAAATCCTTCAAAAATTTTCGATAAATTTTACAAAATATACCCAAAAAAAAAAAAACATACAAAATTTAAACTATTAAAATAATAATTATCCTAAACGATATAATGTGATGGTGCACAAAGAAAATGTTCACGTTCACCGCAGGCGCTCTCTTTCCACTGACCAGCTGCCATCTAAATGATATAATGTGATGGTGCACAAAGAAAATGTTCACGTTCACCGCAGGCGCTCTCTTTCCACTGACCATCTGCCATCTCTGATCATCAAAAGAAAGGAACAAGACAGAATCACGTGGAATTACTGTCCTGTTTTCTCGTTGGAGGGATCTTATTTCGCTTTCTCTTTCGCTTTTATTTATATTTTTGCAGTTAGACACAGGTTGCCATTCATACTGGAAAAGTGTCGGGCGTTTTGAATTGATAGAGCCAGTCTCAATATTCTTTTCTTTGTCAATAAAGTGGCAAAGAAAATGGCTATCTCCCCCTTATAGTCTGTATGGAATGTTTATAGAAAATATGTTAAAGCTATAAAATAAAATTTAACTACTTTTCATTATAAGTAATATTATATTATTTTATTCTGTATTAGTATTATAATAATAAAAAATTGATTATAATTATTTAACTTTTTTTATATCAACTTTATAATATTGTAATAATTATTATTTAAAATTCTTATAATTAATTATTTTCAAACTATATATGTATATAAATTTATATATTAAGACTATTATTTATGAGATTTATAGATTTTAGTTTTTATTGGAGATTTTTCGGCCGTAATCACATGAAATTTAATTTGTGGACATGTTTCGAATTCACGAGTGTGGTTCATCCTCAGGATAAGTTGAAGAATTAGATCCAACACATATGTTAAATACTCAGAGTAAAACATCCAACGGCTATAATCTTTGACCATGCAACGGCTATATTGACTAATGGCTAACTTTGACTAGGAAACGGCTAGGTAGATAGGACTCAGCGTATAACTATCTTAAGTTAAAAATAAAAATGAGTCCTAAAAGTTATAATAATTTTAT
>APFE030180530.1:0-12813 GCA_000404065.3 Pinus taeda | reverse complement strand
CCAAAATAAAACATCATAGATCAATTGTGAATAGCATTCAACAAACCCTTATCCCTCATATTATTCTCTAAGCTCCAGTTTCTCTAGTAGTTTCTCTATATTTTATAAAGTTATTTTATTTTTTAATTGATCTATTAAACTCTTTGCAATTAAATCTTTTAGTTTTATTCACAAGCTTTTAAAACCTTCTCTGGTCTCAAACTTTTGTGATCCATACAGATTTTTTCTAGTAACTTTGGGATAAATCACGTCAGCGATTTGATGGTGGAACATTTCCAACCTAGTAATGAAGTTTATCCTTAGGACCAAGGTGAAAAAACACATCTACCATAAGGAATGAATAACACTCTAGCATGGTAGTGATGCAATGAGGTTCATTCTCTCGACCAAGCTGAAAAAACAAATCTACCCTAACGAATAAATAGAAGTGATGCATAATAGTGATTCATCATGTTCCAGAATGAGCTGTTATAAATAAATAGAAATCATGCATCATGTTCGAGAATTATCATGTTAGAAATTTATAATAGTATTCAATCAAAACTAAATTTAGCGGATAGTTATGGTCAAAGTATAAGAATTAATTAAAAAATTAGTCAATATATAATAAACTATTAAAATATTAATAGAGTTAAGCAACTTAATTGTTATAAAAGGATAGAATCAAAAGTAAGGAAAGAAAAATAGGTTTTGAATTAAAAAATGTATTTTATTATTAAATTAAAAATTGAATGAAAAGAAGAGAGAGGTAAAACAAAACAAATTTTTGTAAATTAAATTTTATGTTATATTAAGAAAACAGTCAAAGTCAATAATATTAGTCTTAGAATTTGAAAAATTTATTAATCAAAATCAAAAATCTACATATCAACAACTAATAAATCATTGTGTGAATGTAAAATAAAAATAAATAAAATTTCCAATTATTAAATTTTTTTATTAAAAGAATTATATATATATTATATATATATATATATAAAAAATCTTAGAGTTTATTCACCAAATAAAAATAGTCTATTAGTAAATCATATATTGAGAAGTTTTTAAGTAATTAAATAAATAAAATTAATAACAATTAAGAAATAAAATCACCCTCTCATTTATAAGTAATTTTTTAAAATTTTAAATATCTCTAAATAATAAACTACTTTTTTTGTATTAATCTGTATTATAAAACAGTCAAATTCTTTAATATTAAAAAAAAATAACGAATTTGTAAATTTAATAAAATTAAACATTGCAAGGGTCCACTTTCCTTAAAATTTATTATATAAAAACTATCTAAAAAAATATTTACATTTTAAAAATAATACTTGCAATTCACGCTTCACATGGAGCAATATTTACAACCTTTCTTTGCACTTTTATTGCAAAAACATGTCCACATTTTGTAATTCTTCCCACGCTTCTGAACCAAAGATAGAGAATTCAAGACTACTGAAGACTTTCTAATTACTTCTTCCGAAGCTGTACTGGAAGAGTGACACACACCGATTTGTAGCAAATAGTCCCAATACTGTACACAGAATATACATCTCACAGACACGGCTCACGGCCATCCTATATATATATATATACACGACATACCTTTAAACTACAAGTATTCCTCACACCTCCGACAACACAACAAATATATTTATAGCGCATATATGTAATGTGTAGGATATATACTATATTCAAGGGCACTTGAGTCTGTTGCCGTGTGTTCTCATGGTAGCATAGCAAGGGCAAACATCCGCGTTTCCAGATGTACCCGGAGGAACGCAACTGCACCTGGCGCAGCATGTACCGCAAGCTCTTAAACACATCTTATAACGGGATGCCTTTTGGCATCGTACGCCACAGGCTGCATTGCAATCTGTATGGAGCACTCCAAACAAAACAGTAAGTGATGCCCAAGAAATATTTTAAATCAAGAAAAAGAAAATGCTGAAGAACATTGAAAAGTTAAAACACCATACAGATGATCTCTAATATAGGACTTAGTTCACAGGAAAAAAATTGATTCCAAAAATAACCATGGAATTAAACAGAAAATTAACATAACACTGATAAATGATGTCTAAAATGATTTTTGAATTGGTACTAAATTGTCAATATACCAATAACACAGCAATAATAATGATGTAATCTATGAGATTATTTTGAGTGACTGGAAAAATGAATGGAACTTTACTCATTCCAAAAATTCGAGCCAAAGACTTGGAAAAAAACTTTGATGAAATAGAAAAATCATATATATTAAAAAAACAACAATAATTCATATAAAATTAGAAAATAAAACAACATCGAGAACAATTCACTTTAAAAGCCACAACACCAAATAATAAAACCAGTTATGGCTGAGAGAACATACCTATACCTATACCCATACCCATCCCATCTCCTTGCAGCTGGAGTAAAAGAAAAAGGAGTCCAATGTCACTACTTCGATCCATATAAAATCGAGCCTTTCTAAGCCTATTCATGAATATAACTCCTCATATGAATGAGTTAGGCCTATTTGAAAATTTCAACTTAAATGTACTATTACTCACTTGTGCGGTTGAAGAAGCTCCAGTCTCTGCACCTTTCACATATATCTGTTCCGTCATCCAATCAACAATTAATTACTAAGAACATCCCCTCCCGCGAAGGGATATTAGAATCAAAGATTCACATCAGTAAATATGTAAACTCAAAGGAAAAATAAAAAGAACAGAACTCTAGTTACCTGAACAAGAAGCATCATCACAAAATATAAGACCAACAACCTGCCTGCGGAAGTCATCGGAACAGTTGCCATCCGATTGCAATAAATGCAAACCAATTGCAACGAATACAAAATGAAAGAATACCTAAAAATATATATATTATTCGGTCACAGAACAATACATAATATGTATCTTCCTTTGTGTATGCAATCCAATGTAACGGATGCTCTGAATTTATATGGAGGAAAAGAACGATGAATACTAACATCACCCCCTTTCATTAATACCGTGGGTGAATGATGAAATCTATCTCTCTGATACTGTGGGCGGTAAGTGACACACCTCACCGACTAGGCCTGCCCTTCTGGCCCTTGCAACTTGCTGTTGCTTTGATTAATTATAATAATAAACTCCCTACAGTCTAGTCAATTGGAACAAGGAAAACAACCAACTAAGTGTAGATTTCTCTGCCGATGCTGCCCACTTGTTATTATTATATTTCAAAAGCAGCTTCGATTTTTCTTGAGGGAGGTCGCTTCCATGCTCTCTCTTGTGAGGGAGGTCGCTTCCATGCTCTCTCTTAGATACACTCGGGATTTTATTCTTTGAAATCGATACAGAAAACCACGTGGATTATTATAGGTAGCGAAACATCAAAGCACATCAATTTAGGAGTTTCTTTTTTTCCTTTCAATTATGCTCAGTTTATGGTGGATGGAAGAATGATTCTCTTTCAGTATTATCTTTTATATAGATTGGTTCAAATTTAATAACATTCAGTCAAGTTATATTTTATTTTAAAAATAATGATTGAAAATAGTTTCAGAGTATTATTTTGGGCGAAGATCTAAGATCTAATCACAATATCAGTCAGTATTCACAATATTAAATTATTCAAATTTTTAAAACTGTTATAGCCAAAATTTTCAAATTTTCAAAACTGTTCTAACAAAGCAACACAATCAATCCCAATCTGTAAATTATCAAAATATTCAAATTTTCCTAGCTTTCACACTTGTAAAATTTACTTTTCAACATGTTCACATTTTTACCTTACATAGTATATTGAATTAAAAAAACACAAGTAAAGAAAGAAATAAACGGAATACCGCAGTTTATCTATGGTTCCAAACATTACCATGACTCATGATTTGATTTTTCCAGGGATACGTTATCTTCTCCGCATACTGCGAGCCACGCCCCTAAACTCTGACTACTAAGTTTAAGTCAATCGTGACGTCTAGGAGTGTTTATGTACGATGCAACTACACACTCTGGAAGTGGATTTTCTTGTAACGTTAAATGCCAGCTTGATATCTCTACTGATCCCAACGTAAACATTTGACTCTCTTGGTATGTGTGAAGGGTATCATCGGTTGTTACTAGTCGGGCTGTTAACGGAGGGTGAGATCCACATTCAGATAGCAATAACATGTGATCCCACTTTTAAGTTTTAACCATAGCAAAGGTGAATTAAAAAATGCGTGGAGTAACTCCAGGGTAAATTTCATGGGTATTATCCATGATTTATTATTTAGTCATTAAATGTGGGATTATTGAAATCATATTATTTATTATATATATATATATATTAATATATATATATCATGAAAAAAGGGTTAATGATCTTATTAGTTGAGACTTTAAGATACTTATCTTAATTAGGTGACACACAATACTAATATTTTAGGATGAGACTTTAAGATAATCATGAAATGTTCTAAATAATGTTGAGATTTCATAAAAAGTATTGATTTATTCATTGTGGACTTTTCTGTTTGTTTGAAAAAACTTATCTTTATCTTCACTCACACCATATATTCTTACATTGTACACACTTAAGTTTGAAGCATGAACACTGAAGTGTGAAGCTTAAAAGTTAGAGACTCACATGATATGTCCTCACCTATGTGTCATTGGTACTCTATATAAAATAATAACTTAATTTTCTTGGTTATTTTGATACAATAACAGTTTTTGTTTAATTTTGAGAGTTTTATTTTCTTTAATGTTCACACAAAGATCATAGATCCTAGTTTCTATAAAATGGGTGTATTTATTAGTTTAATAAGAAAATATATCTATTTTATGATTGTATATGGAAATCCCGAATCTGTGGTTACCAAGGCTATGATGTATTAAATGCATTTATATTTGAATCTAAACACAAATAGGTTTGGGCATTTAGTGCTATCCTTCTTCCTCTTTATTACTAGTGTATATATTTATTTAAAATGCATCCCTCATTATTATTGCTTGAAAATATTAGAATCCTCTCATATTTTTATTTAAAAGTGTGTTCAAACTTATTTTATTATATATAAATCTCTCTTCAATCTAACTCATCACAGTAAAATCTATGATCGTCCTCTTCAAAATACATTAGAGTTGATCAAATATTTAAAAACTTTCCAATAAATATTTGACATAATTTATAAAATCCTTGAAATAAAAATAAATAAATAAAAATAGATAAGTAAAAATAAAAATCAAACCTGTATTAAATGGAAATTTAAAAAAAAAACCTCCATGAAATAATTTAATCCAAAATAGTACCCAGAAAATTTATACCATCGATAAGATCCCACCATTGTTATAACCATCATCGATCCCACCATTGTTCTAAACATAGGTTGATGGATGCTAACAAATGTAGAGATGCTAACGAATAGCCATTTACATGGTTTTATAGGCTCATAAGTTTCTTATCCAAAATAGTATCCAGAAAATTTATACTATTGATAAGATCCCACCATTGTTCTAACCATAGGTTGATGGATGCTAACAAATATAGAGATGCTAACGAATAGCCATGTACATGGTTTTATAGGTTCATAAGGTTCATAATTGGTAGATGTTTCCATGCCATAGTAAAAAGAATGAAACAGAATTATAAAGGTGGGTAAAATCATCTTTTTCTTTGGTTATGAATTTCGTCAATTCATTCATAATTTTATTTTATTTTGGTTAATGTTTCACTCATGTATTTATGATATTTTTGGAAATATGGGGGAGTCTATGAATTATAAGTGGTTTTATATGTTTTTTAATGAAATAAATATCTTTATTTCATACTGGAATTTTATACGATTGTTTATCATATTAAAAATAATAATGATTTTTTTTTTATTAATTTTTTTATCATTTATTTATTTAGAAAATTTATAGCTAGATAGTTAAAAATGTCTGAATTTGATTAGATTTTTTCCAAAAAATCTTATAGGTTTCTATGTGTTGTCTTTTTAAGGGTGGAAATAGTTTCAGTGCCATCAAAAACCATCATTGCACCCAAAATCTTGAACTTTGACTGTTGTAACATGGATATGCAAATAAATCTGGGATATTTGATCAAAATGTCAATTGAGTACTTGTCTCCATGTTCTAAAGAAACCATCAAGCTACCTTCAAAATATTTTTAGGATCCTTTCATGCTGAAAGTAACCTAAGACAACAATGGATTCTCCACCTCCATGCTAAAAATAACCTATCACACCTTCAAGGAAAGGTTTCGAGCCCCTCCATAGTGTGCATAACCTTGGATCAATATCAATTTCTAAATCAAGCCATAAACTTGTTCTTAGTAAACTATCATCAGTCACTAAAATTTTTATCCCACAATTTTTTATAAAAAAATTGAGATCATTGCTATGAAATTTAAATTCCTTTAGATTCTAAATTCGTTGATCACTTTCTTTTCTTGTACATGAAATAAATAAAATGTTAAAAAATATATAACAATAAAGAAAACCTAAATACAAATTTGTGATCTAATAAAGACTTATGGGAGAAAACCCAACTAGAAGTTGAGGATGTTCTGCTTTCTATTCTCTGGTATGAAAGTACAAAGGAGGAAGCACTCACTGTGGAATTACCTAATACTTTTAGCCTATTAAGCTAATACAACACACCAGTCCCCTCTGTTGTGCCTTCTAAATCTCACTGCTAGTTAGAAGCTTTGTACTACAATGGAACAAGACACAATAGTATAGGTGGGAATCCCTTTTCCCCTTAGTGGTATGATTTTAGCATAGTTTGATAGCCAACTAGATGTTATCTTTGAATTCTTCAATTATCAACTAAGGTTACAACTTTGACCCATCTAAAATATTCTTCGTAATCCAAATGTGGCTAACCCTATTGCGTGAGTAATGGGAGCTAATGTGCACGCTTCTTGAACCATAGTGATCAAACTAAAAGGTTAACTTTTGGAAGGCATAAATTTTGCATATGAACACCCACTAATATCTTTCTTGTACCATTGGAAACATTTTTAATTATAGGACAACACTAGGGTGTCTTGCACACACAATAATTTCGAGATCACAAAACAAATCAAGTAATTCCTCAAATTTCCTTCGAAATATTTCTCTAAAATAGAACCCATGAGTAAAAAAAAATGACCGTTCCATTTGAGTACACCAATTATTCCACTTTGAAAGCAATTATATAGGTGAAAAATATTATAATGATCTAATCCACATCATATTAATGCAACCAAACATCAAGTCACTCAATACAACTCTTTCAATCAACAATAAGTGCCTTCGAGCTAAATTTCCATCTTTCTGTCATAAAGTATCACACTTTCCACAATAGATCCATTCAATGCAACTCAACATATTCAAAGTTCCGAATGTTATGTCCATGACTAACATACTTTTCCTTTGACTAAAGTATAAAAATAATCCATACTCCTAATCAAGGTCCAATTGTATTATTCTTACTTGTTATGAATTAAATACTCCATTATCCCATATCTACTAATGCAACAACGTACCGAATATGAACATGGCTAAAGACGATTCAAGCCTCAATCAAAAACATATTTTTCTATGATTTGGTGCATGGAGTACTAATCAAATGCACTCAATCAATATGTTATAGCTATTGATGCAATGATCCAATAATAGAATAAAAAATGTGCAATGTATGATAAAAAATAGAAACTAAATCAATCCCCAAATATGTGATTCACTTAATTTTGTGAAGTTGAAAGAAGCAAGCTTTGAGGAAAACTTCTTGATTAATTTCCTTTGATGAACGATATGGCGAGATTGACTGAAATTAAAAATCCTCCTCAAAGATCATGGATATAGAGACAATAAGCATTGGCCTAACTACATCCTCTTATGGACCTAACAACCTCTTCTTGCATCATTGGTGAATACACATATCCTTGTAAGTTGGACATTGTCTTCCTTGCATAAATTCCTTGCAACCTTGAAGATGTGAGCCTCTCTCATTTGTTGTAATTTCTCACATTTAGGAAACATAACTTGTAAATCATGTGTAGTAATAAATTTCATAGATGATAGTAAATTGTGTTATCACCATCGTGCAGATGACTTTAGCTCTAATACTATTGAAATACCTCTTAAACTATTCATCCTTTTTAGATGCTTCTTTCTATGTATCATGGGTGTAAGGGTTCATGTGCATTAAAGATCCCAAAGTTGTAATCTTTGAAATGGGTGACCTTGAAATCATGTCATCCAACTTTTTTATGTTTCCCTCTTGTACTTGATCACCAAATGACACTGTTGTAAAATCCAAATCCAATTGTAATGATTTGTCTATTGTAACTTACTTTAGGCCTGCAGGTAAGGTAGTGGTTGGTGATATGTATGGATTATTGTCTCGTTTCCAATCAGATATATTTTCCACATTTTCATAGCTTGCAATAGAGAATAATGATTTTTTTGTAGGTATGGTAGTTAATAACCTCCCTATGAACTATCTTAGAATGGTAGCATACATACCATTAACTCCATCAACATTGCTTCCATAACATATCCACTTGCATCGATTTGCACTTCAAAGGGATGTTGTAAATTCGGTAATGTTATAATCGATGCCTGACTAATTTTCCTCTTTAAATCTTCAAAGGAATTTTTTTCACCCTCTCTCAACTTGAAACTATTATCAGTGACTATTATAGAGTGGAGTGGTTCTCCTACTATTGTAAACAAGGAAATGAAATTCCTCAAGTATTTTTGTTCCACTATGAAAACCTTAGACACATTAACAAGCACCAACCACTTCATGATGACCTCCATCTTGGAGAGATCTATCCTTAGCTCTCCTCCATCAACTACATATTCTAAATACACCAAATAGTTCTATGGAAAAACACATTTCTTTACATTTTTGTATAGAGTGTGCCTTTTTAATATTTATAGTATCTACATGAAATGTGGGAAGTTATTTTCCTAGGTAGCACTTATTTGGTTTTTATGTTAGTCTTCCAAACGTCTTCTTTCTGACTTGATTTTGGTGATAGCGTGACCTTAAGTCCATCTTGATGAGGTATTTTCCTCATTGTAATGGGCCCAATAGATCATCTACCCTTACTAGCAGGTACTTTTTCTTTAGTGTTATTTTATTCAATGCTTTATAATCATAGCACAATCCCCAATTCGTATCCTCCTTAGGCATAATTAAGATGGGTGACCCACATAGTGACGTATTTCATCAAATGACATGTTGCTCCAATAGTTGATGCAATTTCTTATTCACGTTTCTAACTTCTATTATAATCCACTTGTACAAACCAATGTTTCACAACAAAGATTTCAATAATAGATTGATATTGTGATTGAATTTCCTCTTGGGTGGTGTCCATTTAGGCTATTGAGACACACCCTTCTATTATTGTAGATACTTTATTGGTTACTATCTTTATTCCTCATTACATGTCTTTGGGGATGACTCTACCACACACTCTTTTAGAGACTTGATTTTTCTCAAAAATAACAAAACAAACTTATTTCTTGGAGTAATCAATCTCTTGGCGTAGTTGGCACTTACAAACCATAATTTTGGACTTTCCCTTGTTCACATTTATTGTAAAGGATCTCCTATCCTTGATGAGGTGGTTCCATTTGGGTTTTTGTATAATGATTTCATCATGCATGTACATATAGGAACTTTCAAACAACACTTGGCATACATCAAGTGGAACTACATTGGGTTATACATCATCAATAAAATCAACACTAATATAAAATTGGATTTTTCAATATTTGTCTACCTTTATTTAAGCATCCTTATTTACCTATCCCAACGGATATTGGCTTGAGTGATTACAAACCTCCAATACCATTTTGTTGACCAGATTTGTTGTGATGAGATTCACCTCTATGCTACTTTGAGTTGAGCATAAATTTTCATCTTCTTGATATATGTGTTCATATGGAATACTTTGGTCATTATCTTCTCTTCATGTTGTTGAAGCATAGTCAAATTCATCCCATTCTACACCAATGTGCAAGCAATCTTCTCATTGATGTTTGAGATTCTTTCCACTTATTTACTAGAACCAATGACTATGATATTTTTCTTATTCCCGACCTTTTTTTGCTTCTTTGAGTTGACTTATTGTATTTATTTTCCATCACTTATATTCTATATGTCCATTAATGTTACAATGGTCATATTTGTTATTGCAATATTTGCAATAGTGCGTTGTGAATATTTTCCTTTTATCCTTCCCCCTTTCCATTGTTTTCCTTACTTCGGAAACATCTTGATGTTCCTTCTACTACAAATCACTTGATTTCCCTTTATTCTAGCTTATGTTTTCTATGTTTCTTGTACGTAAGCCTCCTCCACCATTCTAGGTTTGAACATCATCACATGCTTTTGTAGATGTTTGTGTATAATTCTCATATACTTGAGGGTAAATTTTATTTTTTGGGGGATATACCCTATAATATTTCCATCTTCTTGTAATTTTTGTTGTGCTCCTATACACGTTTTTTCTTAGGCCCCTATACTACTAGTGTAACCCCTTATTGTTATTAGTACAACCCCCTTATTATATTGTTGTACCCATGTAGTCCCCATATTGTTACTATTGTGCCCCATAGAATCCCACTAGTGTTATTATTGAGCCCTTACATTATTATTGTTATATTGGCTCTGATTATATTATGAATCCTTAGACTCCTATATGTAGAAAGGAGGTCTTGTCATTTGTATCATCCAAGAATTGCTCATTTATGTAATTTAAAGAAGGTTTCCCCATTGAAGAGGCTGAATTCTAAGGTGTTGATCTATATTTTCTATCTTTTCGTGAGCTATTTCCATAACATTTGTCATCAGAGATTTGGATTCTAGGGTTTCGCTACTAAAAACAAGACATCGTGGAATTTGAACTATAATTTTTTTTCTACAACAATTCAGAGGCTAACAAAAAAACCCATTTGGGTTGAAATCAGTCTGAATCTCGGGCCCAAATTTCAAAGTTTTTGGTTCTATATTTGCAGAGATATGATCTGAGGAAATTGGCCTTTTTACATACTCCCTAATTACATTCCAAACATGTGACCTGGGGAAAAAAGTCATAACTTTTGTTTTGAGCATGAGATTGAAATTTTGTAAAAACTTAGAGAACGACGATAGACTGTAGCTTCTTGTACACATTTTCATATCCAAAGGTCAAGACAGTGACACGTGGCATGTCGCACAAGTTCGCTCTACTGAACTAGTCTATAATCAGGTCACCGTGGGAGATTTAGCATAACTCTGCCTTCGAGAATCTAATTTGGATCAGACTAGTGGCATTGGAAAGAGGACACAGAGGGCTATGGAAGGTCGTAATTTTAAAATTGGAAGAAGTGAAATTATAGAGTTATAGTTGTTTCAAGATCGAGCTCCTAAAATCAAGAAAAGACGATATGAGGAAGTTTGATGGCAAGGATCTGGTAAATTGGATACTTCAAATGGAGCAATATTTTGATCTACATGGTGTACCATTGTTACAAAACGTATGTATTGCATATTCCAGATCAATTTTTATGGTATAAAGGGCTTTTTCCTCGTAAACAACCTGTTACGTGGTCAATTTTCACGGAGGAAATGATAGCACATTATGAGGATAGAAAGAGCAAGACCTTGTTTAGAGCAACACCACAACAATTGGAAATAGTAAAAGAGCTTTGTTACATAGTGGAAAGTAAAATTATGGCAACAAGAAAGTCTACCCCTCACAACTATAATAATGGAAGTGTTGTTTCTCCTAACCTTCCACAACCTACAAGGGTTACACCACAATAGATGGAAGGGAAAAGAGAAAAAGGACTTTGTTATAATTGTGATAGCAAATGAACTAAAGGTCATAAGTGTGCTGAGAAGAAATTATTTTACATAGATTATGAAGAGGAGGCAGAAAAGGATCAAGGAACATCATAGGAAGAGTATATGCACCACGAACCAACCCCAGAGAAAGAAGAAATGAATTCGACCATATCTTGTAAAGCATTGGCAAGAATTACTACTCCTCAAACGCTCAAGATAAAAGGACATATCAACAAGAAAAAGGTTCAAGAAGTGAAATATCACATCGAGAAAGAAGGAATGAATCCAACCATATCTTGTAATGCATTGGCTGGAATTACCACTCCTCAAATTTTCAAGATAGAAGGACATATCAAGAAGAAAAATGTTCAAAAAGTGAAAGATCACATCGAACATCAAGAAATGAATCTGAACATATCTTGTAAAGCATTTGAAGAAATTCCCACTCATCAAACTCTCAAGATATAAGGACATATCAAGAAGAAAAAGTTTCAAGCAGTGAAAAATCACATCGAGCATCAACAACAAGTTCTCCAACTTTTAAAGGATAACACCACTTTGGTGCAAAATTGAATGAAACAATAGGTAGATCAACATTGTAGTCAAAAATGTTTTGATATAGGTGATTGGGTATTTTTACTGCTACATCTGAAGCAAGCTATTTATGAGAAGGAAATATTGGAAATACTACATGCACTTAAGAAATGGCGACCTTACCGAATGGGTAAACACTTCAAGGTACAAATGGATCATGATAGTCTTAAATACTTTTTAGAACAAATATTATCTATAGGAGAATAGAAGAAATGGGTAACAAATATATTGGGTTATGAGTTTGACATCATCTATAAAAAAGGGAATCAAAATTTTGTTGCAGATGCACTCTCAGGAAAAGATGAGGATGTGGAACGTTGGGTCCCCATAATACTAGTGATTACCCCATTACTATTGTAGTTGTACCCCTTATTAATATTGTTGTGCCCCTATTGTGCCCATATTGTTACTATTGTGCCCCATAGAAGCCCACTATCGTTATTATTGT